>QGSO01000392.1:656354-675243 GCA_011037825.1 Carya cathayensis | reverse complement strand
CTGTAGCCCCTGCCAGATTAGGTGGCTCGTTTCTTGGCTTCGATGTGGACACTCCATAGTGAACACTGTTGCCTTCTTCCTCCTCTTGACTCCATCTCCATGTTGAACCCCGGTGCTCCTGCTCCCTGAGACCGCCATATTTTTTGACGTAGTAACCTTTTGTAGGAAGGTGACTTGCACGAAGCCACTGTCCATATTGGTCTGGTGTTTGATTCTCTGAGTATCTATTTGTGCAACTACCCTTCTCATGCATGAGGTACCCACACTTGAAACAGAACATGGGTAGACTTTCGTATTTGAAGGAGAGCCAGGATTGCTTATTGCCAAACTTGAGGAAACGGCCTCTAACGAGAGGTTTTGTTACATTAATTTCTACCTTGATTCTTAAATAACTTCCCCATCCATAGCCCTCTAAGTCTGCTTCCACCTCAAGAACTCTCCCGAGGCTAGCTCCCAACATCATTCCCATTTCTTTATTCATTCCTGCGAAAGTGAGGTTGTGAACCTGGATCCAGAAAGGTTTAGACGAGAATTGGATCTCTGGGAGGGAAAGAATCCCCTCAAACTCTTTCATGCAAACTAGATGTCGATCGAAAGACCATGGACGTCCCTGCAAGACCTTATCCTTATCTGACAGAAGTTGGAATTCAATGAGGAAAAGGTTTGTTTTGAGTTCTTTGAACGTGAGCCATCCCTCTGTGTTCCATATCTTGGACATGGTTGACCTGAACGCTTCCCTGTTTGCAGTCTTGTCGTTGAAGATTTTTGCTAGGAGACAGAGTTCTCCTTTAACGTTAGATGATAGAATTGCTTCTTCTGAGAGGGTGACCTCTATCTGTTCTTCATCTGTTAGTTTTAGTGATTCCCATCGTCTTGTGATGTCCTCAGCCATTGTGGAAAAACTCTACAGACCAAGTCTTAGAGATGAAAAAACCAGCTCTGTCCAGAAGACAAGCCTGGAAGAAACCTCACCCTACCGAGAGGAGAGGACCAATTCAATATCATTTAAAGGCTTTTATACAATACACAATCCACATGACATAATTGGATTTGTAATAATCAAATTTTATAATTTATCTTCCAAATCAAATTATGCTACATAGATTATATGTGGAATAAAGGTTTTTAGATAGAATTATTCTATGTGGAAACATGTTATCAACAAGCAAGACTGACCAAGCTCGACTTAAAAGTTGTCGTGCACCACTTAAAGTGCAGAAAATGTAAATATTTCAATGAAAAATCAACCATGATTTTAAATTAATGGGCATGTCCTCTGCATTGACCAAGACTCTAAACATCAAGGGCACTTGGCCGGGTCAGTAGTTCTGATGAATGTGACAAAGTTAATGCCTTGTGTATTACTCCTGGCTGTCACACAATGTCACAACCCTACTGACATGTGATCAATAATCTTATCATCATTTAATTAAGGACGACACACAAACTTTCAGGAATAAAGTAGGATTTCTTTTATTTTTATGGCACAAATATTTTGAAAGATAGATAATATGTAGCTCATGGTACTAAAAATGTGTACTCTCGAGTAATATGAATTTTGGCATTTTATACAGCGTGGTTTAAGTATTATACTTATCTCAATTCAAGTTGTAGAAAATATTTGAGTAACAAATCTTTGTTAGGCGTAACTTTAGCCCGAAATGTCAATTTCTTTACAAGCAACTTTGCCAAATGGACCCATTCCCACAATAGTAGAGCATTTCTAGAGTGAGTATCTAACGCCACATTTTCTTGTACCCTACATATTGTAAACATCCCTCTTATCCTTCTAAATGTATCTTATAATGTATCTACTATTTGGATAAAAAATATCATGAACTGCTGTCGACGTTCATTTCGAAAATATGTTTCCCATCTTTATATTATACCGATTCGATGTATACCAAAATAAATGATTCTAAGTTCTAACCATTCAGCTACCTTTTTTCCCAGCACTTGCATACACAGCCTCATTACCAAAAACATACCTCTGTAAAAGTGTATGAGACAAACTGTAGAGGTTAATATTTTTTAATTTAAAAATAATATTTATTATTTTTTTAATCATATTTGTTCCATCATCCTGTGATATGCATACACCGCCTTATGATTAAAAATAGAGGGATGCTATTTATCATCCCATACTAAACTTTATATATTTTAAAAAAATTATTATTATTTTATTTTATTATTGCTAAACTAATTGAGTTATTCTACTTACCACATACTTGTTATGGAAAAAAAAGAAATAAAAATTAAAATAGATGTAATGTGTGGTGTAGGATGCTAAGTAGAATTATTCTAAAAAATATATTGTTGTAAAAGTGTATGAGACAGATAGAGGTTAATATTTTTTATTCAAAAATACTATTCATTATTCTTTTAATCGTATATGTTTCATCATCTTACACTATAATGAAGAATACTGTTATATACAATCATATAGTGTGCAAAATCCATTTAGAAAAAAGTAGAGCCCATTATTAAAAAAATAAATTTTTTTATTTGAGTCTCAAATTCGATTCATTATTTTCAAAAATAGTACATAAAATATACATACTTTAAAACTATAAATATAATTTCTATATAATCAATCATTTGAAAATTTTTAATTAATATGTTTCTAGTGTAACTTAGACTGGACTTGAATGCGTCCATATAGAGTAACAATTTTAGAGCCCAACATTTTAAATGACCACTTTGAAAGTGTTCTAATTTTTTTAAGAAGGATTTCCGTTTTGGACAAAAACAATAGACCCAAAAACCCAATAAATCCAGTAGAGCCCAACATCTAGCAATGCCCAGCCCAAGTCTAAAAGTAACATAAGTAGCATCTTTCAAGTTGTCTACTAACATAAGTAGTGTTGAGTCGAAAACTAACATAGCCATTGAACTTCTAGCCTATGTAAAGACAAAAAAAAAAAAAAAAGTCATTTCACTCTAGAGTAATTACGAAGTGTATAAAGGATAAACCATATTCAAAATAGAATTTGATATTTCAGTTATTGGTATTAACTAGTTGCACAGCTGCACGATGCATAGAAATAGTAAGAATTAACTGAAAGAAAACATACTAATTAACATTGAAAACTCGTGTAAAGCTTTTGTTACCAAGCAATAAGCCATTTAAAATGAACAATTTTCAGTTGTCCAATGTGAGTGTGATAACCATATTTACATAACACTTCTACACAAGCTCAAACATCTCACTGATTGATTTTACTTCCACTAAACCATCTTCATTCAGCCATCAACAGAGTAGCACCAAAGTTTTTATTTTGACACCATTACATCCAACAAAGTTCCTCAAGTACACAAAGTGATATATAAAACATCGGTACAATTTATTTATTAATCTCCTTGTCTGGTTGAAGCACGCAATCAAATCCTAGCCACTAAAGATAGCCACATCACATGTAAAATTCTTCTCCTTGCATGATCCAATCAATCAATGAAGTCAGCCCGGAAAGAGTAAAAGAGGGGGAGGGGGTTTAAGTGATAGGGGAGTCAAACATATGTGAAAACAGAAGATTATTAAATAGAACTTAGAATTTACCAGTAGATCACTTTGTATAAACCAACATCTTATCATCTTAGACAATATGGGGTCATTCGACTTTCTCAAATCCTAGCTACCGATCAATAGGATGGTAACAATTCAAGATTCAGGCATATTAGTATGATATGAATTTTCAAACAGGCTTTTGAGGGTCATGATAGTTGAAACTAAGTATCAAGTAGAATAAGTGATTTTACGAGATTTTAGAGAGTATTTGTGAGTGTTGAGTTTATTTTCTTTTGAATGATATTTGATACTTTGATAATGGAGGATTTTGTATTTTATGTTGTTATTATTATTGATTTTTGTTAAAAGGGTTCATCCCAGATATGGGGTGTGACAGTTAAGAATATTTGATGATTCCTTTTAAGTTTTAAGTTGTGCAATGTTCCCTCAACCTTTCAAGTAATCTTGAGTTAAACATTTAGACCATATTTACGCCACATTTATGCTTTTTGACGACATACTAATTCACAGCAAAGATTAGGACCAACATTTGGGTAAAATTAAAAGCACCTTGGAAGTATTAGCTAACCATAGATTTGTTGTAAAACCCAACAAATGTAGCTTTGGACAAATGAAGGTAGACTATTTTAGTCAAATAATTTTTCATGGAGGAGTAAGAATGGATCCCAAAAAAATAGATGTGAGGCCCAGCCATCAGAAAAAGGACGGTGCTACTCTGCCGCTCAAAGTGCACCGCTCCATTTGACCGCATGGCAATTTTTTTTTCTTTTCAGATTTTTTTAATATATTTAAACAATTTTTAAAAATATAAAAAAAATATCAATACACTTAAAATCACTTCCTTAATCACTAAATAAAAAAAAATTTAAAAAAAATTTTTTGTGACCAGCGGTCACTTTAAGGGGGCATGGGGAAGGGGCACCCAAGCATTTTCCTTAGAAAAAGCTTAGCCTACCCAATGGACAATGCATTTTGGGGAATAGATGTGAGGTCCAACCTAGTCCTTAAATAGACTGTGTTTCGGTGAATTAGCCTAGCCCATCCCTTAGGAAAAACCTAGTCTACCCAAAAAATAAATGTGAGGCCGAGCCTAGCCCTTAATAGACAGTGCGTTTTGGGGAATTAGCCCCAAGTCCCAAACATTTTCCTCCCGAAACCAGATGCCTCTCTCCCTCTCTATTTTCTCTCTCTCACCTCCCCCTGTATTGCAACCATACTAGGTGCGGCTAGGTAGAGGTGAAACATTTTCGATCCAGACCCGGAAAGCCTATCAGACTGGACCAAAAGTTGGTCTGGTCGATTTCGATCCACAATTTGTAGGGTTGAAGGGATTCGGATCGATCTTAGGTCTGTAAGTTTTGACCGGATCAGATCAAAACATACCAATTGAAATATATATTTTTTCAAAAAGTTTTTAAATAATATAATATATTATTTTTATATAGTAATCATATAAGTTAATTATGTAATTTTCATCTAATCTATTATCGTTGATTAGATAAAATGTTAAATAATATATGCTATTAATTAATAATGTATCATAAATCATATAATAATATATGTAAAAACATAATATATTTATAAATCCTCTACTATTTACACTTAATTAAAATAATTAGATAATTTTTTCAAATACCTAAGCTGCAAGTAAGCATGAATAATCTAATATACAATAAATTATTTGATATTCAATAATGATATATAAAATGTAGAACATTAGTAATAATTATGCATACTAAATAATAAAGTTTAAGTTAGTACGTAGTAATTATCAACATCATAAATATAATTATAGTTAAATATTTTTTTCAATGAGTTATATTATCTATATGAATAATTCACTTTATTTTAATTTTAGTAATTTAAATAATTTTTTTATTCATTTATTTGCAAAAAGAAAGATGAAACAAAATAATAAAATAATAGAGACGGACCAAACGGACCGATTGGACCTAACTAGACTGATAGCTAATGATCCAGTCCTATCCACTAGAGGTGATTGGTCTGGCGCAAAAAATGATAGACCGAAAGTTTTGGTCCATTATTCCCTGGACCGGTTTAATTTATACCCCTACAGTGCTAGGCGAGGTTGTCACCATGCTCCTTCGCCACCAGTAAGTATTCAGATCCTTCTGTGTTTCTTTCCTCTCCACCTCCTTTGTCTTTTTTGTCTCTAGTCGTAGCGCTAGTCATGCATTCGTCTCCCATTTCCCTCCGTTACCATTTCCACCACACAATGTCATAACTGAGCTCTCTTGCATCAAGCACCACTCCTCCCTTTGTCCCCCATTGTTATACGGAGAATCATGCCTCTAATGCATCCAACCGCTCTATCATGCTGATGCCACACTATTTCCAGCCTTCTATCTCTCTCTCATTCTCTCTTCGTCTCTGTCACTCTCTCTCTCCCCCATGCTCCCTCCTTTCTCTCCCCTCTTCATCTTTGTCCCTTTCTGTCTCTTTCTGTCTCTAGCCCCTCGCTCAGTCTGCCAGCTCTGAGCCCGAGCCATTGTCCACTCCCCTGTAATACCCCATTTTTACGTGTATTTTCACTGAAAGAATATTTTAATTTAATTAAAATAATAGTTCTTTTATTTTAAATTATCAGATTTTAATTGGATTTTAATTGTTGTTTGAGTTTAAATTGCTGTTTAATTCTTTTTAGCTCGTCTTTGGATTTAAAATTAAGTTGTTAGTTTTTACTAGTTATTTATTATATTTTAGCTTTACGTTGTGTTTAAATTATTTTCTTGGTTTTATTGTTTTTAAAGTTGTTTCCGTTGGATCAGTTTTTGGACTCCAGAGATGAGGATTGGACCTCATTTCTTTCCTCCATCTTTTCTTTTTTCTTTTTTCTTCTCTTCTTTCTCTTTTTTCTTCTTCTTTTCTTTCTTTTTTCTTTCTTTCCCCGCTGGTTCTTCCTCTCCCGCGCGACTCTCTCTCTCTACCCATTTCCGTTCGTTTTTCTCTCTCCGCCCAGAACTACCGCCGCCGGCCACCGTGAGGTACACCACCCACCCAGTTTTCTTCTCCTCTGGCCGGTGATCATCCCCACCAAGTTTCACCTCCATCCGGGCCGCCGTTTGCCCCCACGAACTCCTCCAAGCCAGACGGCTTTTGTGCCGATCTGCCGCCGTCGCTCGACCTCCGGCCACCACCTCTTGACCACTTCAACACCGACTCCTTACCGTCCTAAACCACCCATTTCCAGCCTCGATCCGTCGCCGAAACAGCCCCCACGAGCTAACTCTCCGATTTGGGTATTTTGGCCTTCTACCGCCGTTTTCGCCGCCATCAACGGCCAACCTTCACTTCTACTAGATTCATAAACATCTCTAAGCTATTCCCTACCAATCCCAAGTCTTGGTTTGCTCCCAATCAAAAGTGGGTATTTTACAACCCACGGCTACAGTATATTTACACTGTTACGTTGCTTTCTCTTTGCCGTTTACTGCTCGCCGATCCTTCAAAAATTATTATATAGCACTGTAAGTACTTTCCAAACTTCATTTTAGATTTAAATATATTATTGCTTTTACAATAATTATTTGTGACTGGTTGGTTATTCCGGACTGAGTCCGATGAGTCGGGGGTTGGATGGATTTGAGGACGGAGTTGCTTGTTTGATTGTTATGGATGTTTGGAAAGTGTTGGTTAAATTGTGTGATTTTATTTGCATTGCATTGTGCATGCATATCCATGTGTTATATATTGAAAATTGAGTTTTCATGTGAAAATGGATTTTCGGGTGCGTGCGTATCACGACCCCAAGCCGGGATGGGGTATTATCTCGGTGGAGCTCCTCTGGTCACTCGGGAGTGGATAATACTGAGTGACATCCCCTGGGTTGTCGCTGTAATATTTTATTTACGCGTGTTTTAAACTGGTTTGTAATTAAACAAAAATTATGGTACTTAGTTATATGACTTTATTATTCGCTGCGTGGATTTTATTTTGTACACATGTTGTATGTACACACACTTGGCACTTGGCGATGGGATGTGTGACCCGTGTTGTCATTATTCCGACATCTCGATTTTTACGTGTCCGTACGTGGGAGTTGGGGGCGTCACATCCCCTCTCCCCTTGCCAACCATCCTTTCACTAAAAGTCCCTTCTCAGTCACACCCACACATGGTGCAGAGACCCATCCACTCAAACCCTCACACACTTTTGCAACAGAAACCACCGACACTCCAGCCACGCGGTCACCATCCCATGGGTGGTGGTGCCCCTCCCCATCCGGTATTGCACCTCTCTCTCTCTCTCTCTCTCTCTCTCTCTCTCTCTCTCTCNTCTTGGCCCTTTATAAGTTCATCCCAACACTTATACGACAATATCCATTCATTCTACGCCTCGGTCTTGTCGCGTATCTCAAGACTAACCTCAAGCTACATTGTGACACCCGTCACTACGACAAGGTCACGTCACAACTACTTCAGGACACCGTTCCACAATTCCCAACAATACACCACATGCTCTACGATCCTCGACTACCACAAACAGCATTGCTTCACCTTATGGAGTACACCCTATGTATACTCCCTTCACAACACAACTACGCAGCTAACTCCACAATCAACCAACTAACATTTAACATAAATAACGAGGAATAAATGGTTATACCATCGATGGGATAACTCGTGCGTTACTCGCTGTCCAGCACAGCTAGTGGCGTTGGAAGCCACTTGCTTTGGCTATGGTGGTCACCGTCGTGACCTTAGAATGGCCTACCTGGAGGATTGGACCTAGGGTTTTGGCTACTAGATCCAGGCTGAGTGAGGGTACCGACATGGTGAAGGGTTCGTGGGTGGTGGCTAACACCGCGTACGGTGGCGATTGGCCACGTATAGTGGCTGCCCACGATGGTTGGGGGCTATTTGGGTGTGCTTGTTGGTGGGTCTAGTAGGGGTGGCCATGGGTAGGCTCATGGTGGCCTCACAGTGTTGGTGTGAGGGGGAGCACGTCGACATCTTGTCATGAACAGTGGATCCAAAAGGGTTGAAGAGGAGCTACGTGAAGGGTAGGCCAGACTGGGGGCATAGGTAGTTAAGGGAGAGGAGAGAGAGGAGAAAGGGAAAAGTGAGGGAGAAAGAGAGGGAGCTTAGGTATTTAATCCAGCTCATTCGTCTTGGGATTTACAAAATGATCTAACGGTAAGTTTTAAACACTGATTTGAAAATGTATAAACATTGATTTAATTTAAACACTGAGAGGAATTAAGATAAAATATTTTAAACAAAATTTTAGTTTATAAAATAACATCTTCATTATTTATCAAATGATGAAGTGTTGCTAATTATTTTTTAAGAGAATAAAACCATTTGATTTAATTTAGAGTTTTCAACATAATTAAAATCTCAGAATAGTTTTAAAGACTAAAATCATTTAATTAAAATGATTTTCTACAATTATAATATTTTTGGAGCTTTGTCTTACTTAAAATTAAGCTTAGATCTATAACACTGCAAATATCATATATAAATATTTTTAAGATATTTAAAATACTCGAATGCTTTAAAAACACTGGGTCTGCCTTAAAAATTACTTGATATCTTTTAAAACACACAATCGAGGCTCGACAAGCAGAACAAGACTCATGACCATAAGAGAGAAAAAGGAGCTAGTGGGTTGTTACAATATGTCCAATAAATTTTTAATTGGATGTAAGCCAAACCTAACTATAGTTAGATGAATATATATTCTAGGAGATGCGAAATTTTTATTCTTTTTTGAGTGCGTATACCACGCAAAGTTGAAAACCTCAAGCCATTAGCCCATAGATTCTTTCCTCGATAGCAGGGTCATAAATGTGAAAAAGTAGTGCTGTGTAAAAGCTTTTATACAACACACCGTACATATGATATAATTTGATTTATAAGATCCAAATTTTATAATTGATCTTCCAAATCAAATTATGCCACATAGATTATATGTGGTAGAAAGGTTTTTAGATAGAATTATTCTATGTGGAAAGATGTTATCAACAAGCAAGACTAACCAAGCTCGACTTAAAAGTTGTCGTGCACTACTTAAAGTACTGCAGAACATGTAGATATTTCAATGAAAAATCAACCATGATTTTAAATTAATGGGCATGTCCTCTGCATTGACCAAGACTCTAAACATCAAGGGCACTTGGCCGGGTTAGTAGTTGATCTGATGAATGTGACAAAGTTAATGCCTTGTATATTACTCCTGGCTGTGACACAATGTCACAACCCTACTGACATGTGATCAATAATCTTATCATCATCTAATTAAGGACGTACGACACACAAACTTTCAGGAATAAAGTAGGATTTCTTTTAATTTTATGGCTCAAATATTTTGAAAGATAGATAATATGTAGCTCTCATGGTACTAAAAATGTGTACTCTCGAGTAATATGAATTTTGGCATTTTATACAGCGTGGTTTAAGTATTATACTTATCTCAATTCAAGTTGTACAAAATATTTGAGTAACAAATCTTTGTTGTGCGTAACTTTAGCCCGAAATGTCAATTTCTTTACAAGCAACTTTGCCAAATGGACCCATTCCCACAATAGTAGAGCATTTCTAGAGTGAGTATCTAGCGCCACATTTTCTTGTACCCTACATATTGTAAACATCCCTCTTATCCTTCTAAATGTGTCTTATAATGTATCTACTATTTGTATAAAAAAATATAATGAACTGCTGTCGATGTTCATTTCGAAAATATGTTTCCCATCTTTATATTATACCGATTCGATGTATACCAAAATAAATGATTCTAAGTTCTAACCATTCAGCTACCTTTTTTCCCAGCACTTGCATACACAGCCTCATTACCAAAAATATACCTTTGTAAAAGTGTATGAGACAAACTCTAGAGGTTAATATTTTTTAATTTAAAAATAATATTTATTATTTTTTTAATCATATTTGTTCCATCACCCTGTGATATGCATACACCGCCTCATGATTAAAAATAGAGGGATGCTACTTATCATCCCATACTAAACTTTACATATTTCAAAAAAATTATTATTATTTATTATTATTTTATTTTGTTATTGCTAAACTAATTGAATTATTCTACTCACTATCCATATACCACATATTTGTTATTGAAAAAAAGAAATAAAAATTAAAATAGATGTAATATGTGATGTAGGATGCTAAGTAGAATTATTTAAAAAAAATATTCTTGTAAAAGTGTATGAGATAGACAGAGGTTAATATTTTTTTATTCAAAAATACTATTCATTATTCTTTTAATCATATTTGTTTCATCATCTTACACTGATGAAGAATACTGATATATACAATCATATAGTGTACAAGATCTGTTTAGAAAAAAAGTGGAGTCTATTATTAGAAAAAATAATTTTTTTATTTGAATCTCAAATTTATTCATTGTTTTCAAAAATGGCATACGAAATTTACACAGCTTAAAAGTATTAATATCATTTCTCTATGATCAATCTTTTGAAAATTTTTAATTAATGTCTCAAGTGTAACTTAGACTCGACTTGGATGCATCTCTCTAGAGTGACAATTTTAGAGCCCAACATTTTCAATGGGTACTTTGGAAGTGGTCTAAATTTTTTCAGAAGGATTTCCGTTATGGACAAAAACAACAGACCCAAAAAATCCATTAGAGCCCAACATCTAGCAATGCCCAGCCCAAGTCTAAAACTAACCTAAGTAGCATCTTTCAAGTTGTCTACTAAGATTATTGTTAATAGATTATGCATATATAAATGACAGTTTTGATGAATGTAAGATAAATTTAAATTTTAGTTATTCTATTCACATATGTCTCTACATTGGAATATCTATTTTTTCATTATATAATAATAAAATAATATGAGATGAATTTGACTTTGACTATTCACATCAAATTTTCACATTGAATTATCCATTTATTCATTATATAGTAATGAGTAATTAATAATTAAAAAATATTTATTTTTTTAATTATTAATTTATTTTATTTTATCATATTTTACTATTCTACCTATTATAGGTTAATTAGTAATCATATTCTAATTAAATTATCTAGATGTTTGTGGGTATAGATGGAGAGAATAGAGAGAAAGTGTTATAAAAAATAATAAAATATATATTTGCTCATTCAACAGTAACCATCAAATTTGGATTTTGGTTTATAAATACTGTAGGTCAAAATCAAATTATTTGAGTTTGCATAATTTATTGTGAGCTCATTTTCATCCCTAATAGCTAAAAGGTACCTTTTGTTTTGGATATGGATAATCCAATTTGGATTTTAGTTGAAACCAAGTATCAAGTAGAATAAGTGATTTTACGAGATTTTAGAGAGTATTTGTAAGTGTTGAGTTTATTTTCTTTTGAATGATATTTGATACTTTGATAATGGAGGATTTTGTATTTTAAGTTATTATTATTATTGATTTTTGTTAAAAGGGTTCATCCCAGATATGGGGTGTGACAATTAAGAATATTTGATGATTCCTTTTAAGTTTTAAGTTGTGCAATGTTCCCTCAACCTTTCAAGTAATCTTGAGTTAAATATTTAGACCATATTTACGCCACATTTATGCTTTTTGACGACATACTGATTCACAGCAAAGATTAGGACCAACATTTGGGTAAAATTAAAAGCACCTTGGAAGTACTAGCTAACCATATATTTGTTGTAAAACCCAACAAATGTAGCTTTGGACAAACGAAGGTAGACTATTTTAGTCAAATAATTTTTCATGGAGGAGTAAGAATGGATCCCAAAAAAATAGATGTGAGGCCCAGCCATTAGAAAAAGCTTAGCCTACCCAATGGACAGTGCTTTTCGGGGAATAGATGTGAGGTCCAACCTAGTCCTTAAATAGACAGTGTGTTCCGGTGAATTAGCCTAGCCCAGCCCTTAGAAAAAACGTAGCCTACCAAAAAAATAAATGTGAGGCCGAGCCTAGCCCTTAATAGACACTGCGTTTTGGGGAATTAGCCCCAAGTCCCAAACATTTTCTTCCCGAAACCAGATGCCTCTCTCCCTCTCTATTTTCTCTTTTTCTCTCTTTGCCATTCTCTCTCTCTCACCTCCCCGCTGTATGGCAACCATACTAGGTGCGGCTAGGTAGAGGTGAAACATTTTCAATCCGGACCAGAAAAACCTATCAGACCGGACCGAAAGTTGGTCTGGTTGATTTCAATCCACAATTTGTAGGGTTGAAGGGATTCGGTTCGATACTGGGTCTGTAAGTTTTAACTGGACCAGATCAAAACAGACCAATTGAAATATATATTTTTTTCAAAATGTTTTTAAATTATATAATATATTATTTTTATATAATAATTATATAAATTAATTATGTAATTTTCATCTAATTTATTATCGTTGATTAGATAAAATGTTAAATAATATATACTATTAATTAATAATGTATCATAAATCATATAATAATATATGTAAAAACATAATATATTTATACATCCTCTACTATTTACACTTAATTAAAATAATTAGGTAATTTTTTAAATACTTAAGCTTCAAGTAAGCATGAATAATCTAATATATAATAAAATTATTTGATATTCAATAATGATATATAAAATGTAGAACATTAGTAATAATTATGCATACTAAATAATAAAGTTTAAGTTAGTACGTAGTAATTATCAACATCATAAATATAATTATAGTTAAATATTTTTTTCAATGAGTTATATTATCTATATGAATAATTCACTTTATTTTAATTTTAGTAATTTAAATAATTTTTTTATTCATTTATTTGCAAAAAGAAAGATGAAACAAAATAATAAAATAATAGAGACGGACCAAACGGACCGATTGGACCTAACTAGACTGATAGCTAATGATCCAGTCCTATCCACTAGAGGTGATTGGTCTGGCGCAAAAAATGATAGACCGAAAGTTTTGGTCCATTATTCCCTGGACCGGTTTAATTTATACCCCTACAGTGCTAGGCGAGGTTGTCACCATGCTCCTTCGCCACCAGTAAGTATTCAGATCCTTCTGTGTTTCTTTCCCCTCCACCTCCTCTTATCTTTTCTGTCGCAGGTCGTAGCGCTAGTCATGCATTCGTCTCCCATCGCCCTCCATTACCGTTTCCACCACACAATGCATCCAACCGCTCTGTCATGCTGATGCCACACTGTTTCCAGCCTTCTATCTCTCTCTCATTCTCTCTTTGTCTCTGTAGCTCTCTCTCTCTCCCCCATGCTCCCTCCTTTCTCCTTCCCTCTTCATCTCTGTCCCTTTCTGTCTCTTTCTATCTAGGCCCTCCCTCGGTCTGCCAGCTCTGAGCCCAAGCCACTGTCCACTCCCCTCTCCCCTTGCCAACCATCCTTATACTGAAAGTCCTTTCTCAGTCACACCCACACATGGTTCAGAGACCCATCCACTCAAACCCTCACACACTTTTGCAACAAAACCCACCGACACTCCAGCCACGCAGTCACCACCCCGTGGGTGGTGGTGCCCCTCCCCATCCGGTATTGCACCTCTCTCTCTCTCTCTCTCTCTCTCTCTCTCTCTCTCTCTCCCTCCTGCTTGATCTTTGTGTACATCACTCTCTCTTCCTCTCTCATACCCTCTATATTCATCTGTCTCTGCCACACACACATAAACACACCCTCTTTCCCTCTCTGCTTGAGACATCACCTGTAGCCACCTGGGAACCACTATCTCTCTAGCTGACGGAATAGCCACGAGAAGCAGCGGAGACTTTCTACAAGCAGTAATAAAGTAAAATAAGGGTGAGACCCACTTCAATTTTCCATATAAATTAGATAATTTACTACAGATTGAAAAAATAAGCAACTATTACTCGGAATTCATAATACTTGAAAAATTCATATGGATCATTACTATTGAGCTGGCAAAGAATGGATTAGTATAAAATATTTAAATATTATATGTATTCCAGTTGTTTTAATTCCTACTTTTCCGTAAAATAATTGATTTTTATTTTTTCTCCAGAAAATGGTTATCGTTTCTATTACTGTGCCCCACTACCACTCAAAGCGAGTGAAAAATGCACCATTGTTTTGCCCTCACCAACTAAAAGAATAATGCTATCAATTATCTCTTTTTTATCATCTTTTTATTGTTTTATAATATAATAGTATTAAATAATTAGAGGAGCTTCCTTCATCTATAAAATTTGTATAAGATTTCTCGTATAAGAAATTGAACGTGATTGTATTAGAAAATCTTTGTTTTTGTTTTCTACAAAAAGAAAACATCTTGATTTTCCAAAATAAGAAATTAAATTCAAACATGTATTTGAAAATTTGAACAATCCTCTGCTTCAAGTGAAGATCGCAGATTTTCAATTTTTAATACAAAGATTTTATTACAAAAGATTTTTTAATAAATAACAGAAATTATTTATTATATTTTACTTGTAAATTTATCATTACTACGCCATAAAATGCCGAAAGTATAATAAAAAAATATGATAAATAGATATTTTTTAACTAAAAAAATCCCCCAACTGTCTGTTTTTGTTCCTCTCATAAAGCCAGCTAACTACCAAAACCCCAACGTGTACTTTAAAGCTAGCCAACCGCCAAAGCCCAAAGTCTGAAATCCAACCTGCCTATTCCGAAACTCCACGTTACTATATGTACATGAAAACTGTTTATTTGAGATTAATTATTTTTTTATTAAAATGAGTCTATTTTCATCACAAATGTTTATTTTTCTTGTAGTAGTTATCAAAACCTAAAATCTTCAAGGCACGGTCTAATAAGGACAAGAGAGAATTCATGGCACGAAGACATTGATGAAAATGTCTCAAAAGGTAAAACTGATAAAAAAAAAAATTTATTTATTTATTTATAGTTTATCTTTAACATCCTTTTATATGATTAGATTCTCCCTCAATAACTGGGTTGAACATGTAAAAATTAATGGAGTGCAGTGTAAACCACGATCGATTAGAACTTAAGACCTATGTTCTGATACTATATTAATTTATGACTTATGCTATTAATTTAAATGGAATATTCAAATAGATTGAAATAGGAAATAATGGAATACGAAAAACTGAAAATTAAAAAGTTAATGGAATAAGTATAATGGAAATGAATTGAGTCTTTCTTATTTAGATACTTTTAGTAAAGAAAAGAAAAGAAAAGTTAATCGAGAATAATAAGGAATGAAATGAATATTTTAACATCAGATTAATATGACTTTCTTAAATTTTTCTGTTTTTTTTCCTTATTTGTACATTTTCTTTTTTGAGATGAACTTTTACAGATCATGATCTTCACTGGATAATTTTCAAGATGGACTTTCAAATATATTTTCTCTTGATAGTTCTATCAATAAACAACTCTTTTGCAATCAAATAATTAAAGTAGTTATTATGGATTCATTTTAATTATTTCTCACGTCAGTTTATAGATTAACTTTTATAAGATATCTTGACGATCAATGTTAAAAGAATTTATGTAAGACTCAAATGGTCCAACTATTCGCAACTTAAAAGGGATCTCATTGTAACATCTCCAACATTTTGTTGTACAATTTTTGTCAGAATTCATTATATATTAAATCACTTCAAATTTCATTGGGCGTAATGTCCCATATAAATATTATACACCTCTAGCTGTAGTATCTATAATATTCATTAAAAAAAGTCATATTTTATCATCAGTGTTAATAATGAATATTGCATCTTTGGGTTTATCAGGATACCCAGCTGTAAGCAAAATTGCAATTTTCAGTCTGGGACTCCACGTATTTGTTAAGAACTTAAGAGAGAGGATTGAAAAATGCCCTCCTATTGGTCCAGGCTCTTAATTGGTGGGCTTTCGCTAGACTGAGGTCGATTAATTGGTGGGCTGACACGTGGATCACAAAAGGCCTGAATATTTAAAATTTGCATTCAGGGCTGGCACTGTACGTTTAGGACTTTAGTGGACATAGCATATCTATAAATTTTTCCTTTTAAGATATTAACAGAATTTTTTTATATATTCTCATAATCAATGTTCTGGAATATGAAAAAATTATTTATGAAATAATATGTAATACCTCTTATAAAATAATCAATTTTTGTCAAGATTACTCATGAAATGATCGGCATCCCTATCGAAGTGAACATTTATTGTGGGATTAGAACTCGAGACAATGACACGAAATATAACTAAATTATGTATCAGTAAACATGCATGCATGTATTTATAGCAGAAACAAGAAGATTCCTGGTGTCCCAATTACGCATTTATGAAGGTGGTTATTTGTAACATCTTGATGAAGATGGTTATCTGTCGGACAGAATTATTCAATGCAACGACGTTTACCAATTCAATTCGGAAAAGGATATGCATGTGATTTCGATCTCCATGAAAGCATGCATATGGGAACATGAACGTATATTTATCTTTGCGAATATTAGGATATTAGGGTTGTAGAATTTCGGGTATTTGAAATATATATGGGTCGTCTGTATATTTTGAGTTTACAAGGGAAAAAAAAAATACTTTTAAATTTTCGCTTGATTTAAGATTAAGAGAAAAATAGACCAAGTACCACATTGGCTCCTCAACCTCTACCAGATTGTTAAGAGTCTAATGGTCTGAAGGCATATAACCTGATTCTCTAAATAAAAAACCTGAGTTCAAAACTCTCCACCCCCTTTGTATCAAAACCTCTATTACATCCATCCAAGTTAAATATTTGAGAATTTTCTTTTCCTTTTCTTATATGAAAGAAAAGTATATATATATATATATATATATAATATATACCATGGATCTATATTTTGAAATTACCTAATTAATATTACTCTTAGACAGCTTGGAGGGGCCTACCTCAAATAGAACAACTCCCACATAGAAGACATATTCAATCATTCTAAGGTGATACGTTTGTGTGAGAAGATATATATAATGTAATATAGACCTCGTCAAGGCACAACAAGAAGTACTGGGTAGAGGGAAAAATGGTTATACAAACTCACAGAGTACCAACAATCATCTTCATCACTCTTAAAACGCTCATATTGCTTCTTTGCATGGGAGTAATCAATATGAAAGCACAAAGCCGGCTTCCTAATGATGAAGGTAACACTTCATGCCTTGATTATAACTGATTATTTTGCTTTGAAAAGTATCGATTTTCTGTGCTGTTGGATAAAGTTATTAACAGCTTAATTTCGGGCCTTTTTATATGGGAGATCAGAAGGGTCACCGGCCCTTATATTTTGAGACATTTTTATCGGCCTTCCATTGATCAGAAGGGCTAACTCATGAATTTTTTATTCCTATATATCCCATAATCAGGGGCAGAACTTTGTTGGACATCACCACAACCCCTCTCCCTCCCCCCCCCCCAAAGGAGTGGTTCCGCCTCTGCATGCCCTTAATCAAATATATCTATATGTACATATAAGGGTTTCATAACATGAAACTTTCACATTACTAATAATTATAGGACTAATTAATTATTATTGAAGTTTAAAGAAAAAGAAAAGGTTTTCGCATGGAAAAATTATTGATGTCCCATGCACTATTTGATTGAAACTACAATTCTACCGAAATTAAGAAACTGATGCATGGAGGTTAATGACTCAGCTTATAATGTTGTCTTCCAAGTGTAGAAGCTGTCAAAGTAATACAAGGGTAATTCCGAAGATCGAATTCACAGGGACAATGGGTTATCAAAGCGTTTGTGAGATTTTCTTTGAGTAAATGATGTATCGATTGTGAAATATGAAAATGGATGTGGATCTATGTTTCTAAAATTACTAAAAACTAAGAGACTTAGAGAAAGTGTGTAGCAAATGAATTAAACTTGCAAGAAACAATAAACAAATACTTGGGTTGGGTTTGAGATCCTTTTTATTTCGGATTCTAGATAATTTCTCGATTAACAATCCAGTCAAGGAATTGATATTCGGAAGATAAAAATTAAGCTCAAGTTTATGCAATATTTTCTCAAGAAATTCTCTAATTTACTAGCCACATTTATATTCATAATCAATCGAAAGAGGCCTTGATAAATTCAAGCTTTTGTTGTGCCTTTCGTCAACAACAAAACAAGAGCAAGAGCCGCAATCTATTTTCCATTTGAATCCGACTAGTAATTTAGTGAAATCAACATTAAACAATAATATATTGCATCAAACTAGAATCTAAAATAAATTAAATCTCATTCCACAACCCAAGCTTTAGTAATTAGTTACACATGATATTTTTAGTAACAAAAATAAATCTAAGTGGAATCATATCAAAAACTAAGAAAATATAAATAAACTTTAGAATGAAATAAAAAATAAAAAGTCTATAATATCAACTCGAAGAAATAAGACAAACTAAATTAAAGTAATAAAATTGAAACCAACACTAGGTAATAAACTTGAAACTATAACAAGGTAATAAA
>QGSO01000392.1:390830-642377 GCA_011037825.1 Carya cathayensis | reverse complement strand
TTTTTGGGCCAAATGGGTTTTTGGCGTGCGTGGAAAAAATATGGTTTATGAGTTTTGTGCATTGACATTTACTCATGCATATTGTTTGAGTTTAATATGCTTTTATCTAGTGGTATTTGGATTTTACTTACCTGCGGCACCATTTTTGGTACCGTAGATTTTGGTGCAGAGTTCGAGGAGGAGGAGGAGGCTGAGCCCGAGGATGCGGCTCCGCCGGGGATCTGAGTTGAAGTTAATGTATTGGTTTTGGGCTTTGAAACAATATTTGTGACTTGTAATATTTTATCATGTATCTTTGAACTGTTTTGTATTTTAATTAAGAAAAATTTTGGTACTTAGTTTTTTGTCTTTGCTATCCGCTGCGTATTTCTTCGTGCACATGTGTCGCTTGCACACACTTGGCACTCGTCGATAGGATGGTGACCCGTGTTGTCACCATCCGGACGTCTCGATTTCCCCGTGTTGGTACGTGGGGATTTGGGGGCATCACATCGGTAGCTGTCAGGCGCCGCAGAGCTGTGATGCTGCATCTTCTTGTCTCTTGTAAAGATATGTTTCACGAGAGATGCCGTGAAGCAATAGAGGTGCTTAGTCATAATTTTCTCTATAAAAGAGATATTTAGCTCATCTTCATTCGCATCTCATCTTCTTCACTTTTCTGTAATCATACTGCATTCTTACTCTGCAATCTCTTTCTGCATTCCTACTCTGCAATGGCTCAGCAATCTTCTCATGGCCAATATATAAGGTATTATGCACCTCGTTCATCAGCTGTTCCTGCTTCTACCACAGGTGCTATAACACAATACAATAATGATCTAGTACTCTTTCATTCTTTAGCGAAAACAATTTTACTCTCTCTCTCTATATATATATATTGACATTTATGTCTGCTTAATTAAAAGGTTTACAAAATTAATCTCGATGCAATTTTATTTTTCTATCTTTACTTAGTACAATTACAACTTTATCGTTATATCCCAGCAGAGATCTGAGCTTCAATAGATTGGAGGGAAATGTTCCAGAGTTTGATCTTGAAGTAGCAATATATTTGCAACGCATGTATGTGTTGATTCAAAATACTAAATCTTGCTATATTTCGAGAAATTTAATTAAATAAATAATGAACAAGTACATGGCAGGAGTTCAAAGATATATCTAGCTATATCAGAGAAGTTTTGTTCTATATATACCACGTCAGAAAAGATGCAAGAGATTTCACCATAAGTACCAAACAGATCCTTATATATCTATCACTATAGCCTTCCATCTGTCTGTTCTATACAATCATGATTCATGTATATTAATTCATGGTATCGAGCATGAGGCTTAGAGGACTTTCCGATCCTGTAATTGTGATTCTGTAAAAACCGTAAATACGTACGCGCGTAGGTATATACGTATTACGGAATTATTTTGGTTCATGCTGTACCATATTATAGAGACCATTTTACGTTTATTTTCATAAAAAAATATTTTCCCTCTGAATTTCCTTCATTTGGTAATGATTATAAGTCTTGATATTGTTTGTTGGTCCAAGCCTGAATTTTCAAACGTAATATTGAATTATTGGTAACCAGGGTACGTAAGATTATCTTGCTATTTGAACAGGTTTCTGACAAGCAACTTGCTCAACGGGACAATTCCGGACTGGATCAAACGAAGTGATCATCACCAGTACACAAATTCATCTTAAATTCTAATTCCAATTTGCACGACTTTATTTCTTGAACTTTAATAATTTTTATCTCAAAAAGGTTATTAATGGAAACTGCGTACACCCATTTGCAGTGAAATAGATCTTTCTTACAGTAACTTCTTAGAGAGTTCTATGCCAGGTTGTCGAGAAACGGTGTAAGAAAATTTTCGCCATTTTTAAGCTTAATTATCTTTAGAGATATCTAGGTTTTCTAGACTGACTAGTTTCTTGTTTCATCAGAAATTTGTTTGAAAGCTTCTCTGGACAGAACTCGTAAGTTTCTAAACTTGTCAACTTAATTACAATAATAACCATCCTGATTTTCTTTTACTATGATTTTGCCAAGCCTTTTCCCGCTTCCATTATAATTTTTCATGAGCTCACGCTACTAATTTCTTGTACTGTGTAACCCAAATATAGATCAATTGGCGAGTGCCCAAAGAACCAACCTTGTTCAAAAGGTAACCATATTACCTTATTACAATCAAATTTTGATCAGACCAATACTTTAATCCAATCGCCAGGCTTTCCTGATCTTTAGAGTAATGCCAGTTATAAACGTGTGCAAGCCTCAGTACGCAAGTAAACCCCTTTATAAAAAGTTCGTGAGTCTTACAAAAAATAGTAGAATCTAATTCTGCTTTTTATTATAGGACTTGTACAAGACTTACATGTCTTGAACTTCACAAATCATTTTCTAATTCTGGACATGTTCTGTGCAAGCTTGGTACAAATCTTTTTAAAGTAAGAACCACAAGAGAAAGCGGGATTGGGCTTTACCTTTTTTTGTGAGTTACACTTTTTATAAAAGGGTTTGCATGATGCTTTTACACCCTCTAAGAACTTGTATCTAACAATGAATATATGATGTTTGGTTCTACATATCCGAAATTACTAAATTAAAAGGATGTTGTTTATGTGTAGACCGGAATTCAGTGCATATAAATTGTGGGGGAAAGGAAGTTAGTATTGGAAACATCAAGTACGAAGCAGATGATCAGGACCAATCTGCAGGTGCGGCAAACTTTGATCCGGCAACCAGAGGGAAGTACTGGGGAATCAGTTCCACTGGAAATTTCTGGGATGTTAACATGAGCAGCTCGATTGCATACATAGAAAATAATGCGTCAATACTCGAAATGAACAGTCCTGAATTATACACAAGCGCACGCCTCTCTCCTCTTTCTCTCACGTATTATGCGCGTTGCTTGGCAAATGGAAATTATACCATCACACTACATTTTGCTGAGATAATAATAAGAGGAAACAGATCTTTTTGCAGTCTTGGAAGACGGATATTTGATGTTTATATCCAGGTAATAATTAATGTAAATCAATTGTTTTGTTTTGTTGGTGGGCGCGCACGCATGCGCACACATATACACACACACATATATATAATCAAGATTTGAGTTTATTTACTTGTTACAGGATATACTGGTGTTGAAGGATTTTGATATCGAAAATACTGCAGGAGGAGTGGACAAAGCTTATGTTAAGAATATTAAAACAGTTGTGAGTAACAAAGTCTTACATATCCGCTTTCATTGGGCTGGAAAAGGGACAACAGATGCCCCAACAATAGGAACATATGGTCCTCTCATATCGGCTATCTCTATAGAAAATGGTAATAATTTCCCAGTGCATAATATACATGGCAATCTTTCTACTGTCCAACTTGCTCGATCTACGTACACTTCCAATTAGATTGATGACAAAGGAATAAATAAATTCACAGCTTGATAGAGTGGAGGCCGTTGAACTCTTGATTATTTGCTCTAAAAAGTAGGTACTCGAAACCAGGCTAATCTGCCACTAAATGATTTAACTCTTGATCTTTAATTTAGTTGCCTTACTCTGATACGTACTAATTTTTGTCTTTGAACTATTCATTTTTCCTTGGGTCACTCCACCTATGAGGTTCTGTATGGTGCTGCATCATATGCGTGTGTGTGTTTATATTCCAGAATGCAACCTTATAATCTCTTTCCTTGACCATTTGTTCTATTCTGCAGATCATAATCCCGGCCTTGATGTCAAAAGCACGATATTCATTCTAACTGGAGTTTTGGTAATATCGGAGCTATTATTCATTTTAGGCATTCTTTGGGGGAAAGGCTGCATAGGAACAAGGATATCGAGGGAAAAAGGTACGTAATTACGTGCGTGTTATATATATATATATATATATATATATAAATATAAAAATTAGATAGGTTTTTTATTATTTTGTTTTCTTCTTCAACTATTGTAAATTTGCATGAATTGACTTGAGACGTACTTATATCACTACAACAAAAATCATTTTTTGGGACGAAAATTTTCATCCCAAAATATATAGATTTCGTTCCGAAAGATTTTTTGGGACGAAATTTTTTCGTCTCAAGGTCGTCCCAACATCACTGTCCCAGAAGATATATTGGGACGAAAATCACAATTTCGTCCCAAAAAATATCTTTTGGGACGATTTTGAAATTGACCGTTCGATACCGTTCGAACGATGACATTTTTTGTCACGGTTAAAATTCGTTCCAGAATGGCGTTCGAATGCTTTCATTTACCGTTCGAGCGTTAATGCATCTATTGAACGGTTATCGAGATACGTTCAAACGTTCAATAGTATTACGTTCGAACGTTAGAGGAAAAGATTGAACGGTATGAGGGATCGAACGGTGATCATCAACGTTCGAACGCTATGAGAGTGAACTGCGTTTGAACGGTTTTTTTAGCATCCTGTAGCGTTCTAACGTTTTGGTCATTAATGTTTGAACGGTATATTATCGTTTGAACGGCACTTAATGTTCGAACGTTAAACGGTTGTTCGAACGGATAGTAATTTTATTATTAACCAATAATTATTAAAAAACTAAATAGACATCCATAATATTTGAATAACATAAATTAGGAACTGTTTAATTACTCACAATAGTTTTATAATAAGTGCGAACAAATAAATAACCATGAGAATAGCATTGTTCATACATAATTAGATAATGTCATAAGCTAGATGTAAGAAACTATCAGTTGGTTGGAGGCCTGTACTGTTGCATAAGCTGTTGCATTTGGAGTTGCATATCTCTCTTGAACTGTGCTTGTTCTTCTTCATGTTGTTTGAGGCGCATCTCCATGTCTCCTTGTCTCGCCAATTGAGCCTCTAACTCTTGTTGTTTTGCAATTAATTCTTCAATTCTGCGATTCGCATTCTCTTGCGCTATAGAGGCAGACCCGGAAGAAGAGGAAGAGGGGGAAGGTTTTACACAGCGACCCAAACCCCTCAAATATCCTGAACGTTCACCCAGAACTTGTGTAAAAATCTCAACATCATTATTTGAGGAATTTTGATCTGACGCAGATTCAGCACGCAGGGCAACCATTTTATCCTACACATAAGATAAAGAGTTAATATCATCATAAAAATTCAAATATATTTATTTAAAACAAATTATAATACTTACATAATTTTCACGGGCATCAGGATGACTCCACTCTCCATTACGATTAGTATGTGATGCAGCATATAATTTTGTCAGATCATAATCGGCATCTGAATCTTGCTATAATAAAGATTTGTTAAGATATAAAGTCATTATGATTCATATATTCAGTTAACTATATACAAATAAAAAAATAGTAATACCAATTTCTTAGAGAGGCGGTGGAAAGATCTTGAGCCTGCATGATGAGTAATCTTCAATTTTGATCTATTTGTTTTGTTTATAGAACTTCGCTCCTACATAATAATTAAAAATATTAGAAAGCGAAATTAAAAATAGGACAACTAAAATAATTAAATTAATTATACCTTATATGATGGATCCTCAAACATGTCACAAAGTTTTTCCCAATCAGAAGGTTGCACATCTTGAAAAGGATGTTGGCGTGCTTCTTCACTATTCTCAAACTTATTATAATGCTCATGACACCTCGCCTTATACTTGCGGAATGCATTATTTATAAACTCTTCCACAGTTTTACGCTCCTCTCTCCGACCAAAATTTAATTCAAAATCATCCTTACAGAAAAAAAATTTAGACAAAGATATTATCATTTATAATATTCTAACTTTAAAGTAAAATAAAAAAATTCACCAATTAAATTTCGTGTTTTAAACAGTACCAAACAACGCTTCTTGATAAGGTCCTTAACATCTTGAGGGACTTTCTTCCATGAACTTGTTGCCAAAGGTGCATAAGTTCGTGTAAGAGCACCCACATGCGATGCAAGCCAAGCTGCTGGTTGTCCTTCGCCTCCGGTATGTTCATCAAGAATGTTAACTTTGATCTTACCCACCTTACGATATTTTTCTAACGTCACGCCCCTAGTAGTGCCTCGACCTTGACGAGATTGTACTGTGAAGTCATCATGATATATAACATTATAATCAATTTTCTATTATAACTTTAATTAATAAATTTTATGAGTCTTAGAATTTTACCTTGTTCTGTAGAGTCAATCTCTAATGGTGAGTTTGAAGGAGAGCTCGGAACAGGTGGAGATGGGATGCGAACTTCCTTTCTCTTCGGAGGCATAATTTTAGAAAACTATATGTGCAAACATAATTTGTCAATCACTATCTGTATCAGTATCATTTGACAATTCAGACTCATCATCTGTAGATACTTCAGTGGAATCAACATTTTGCTCAATTGTCGCATCAACAATTTCAGCTTGCCTCCCTCCACATCTTCTTCTGGTTTGACATGTAAGAAAGAACTTTCCTCTTTCAAAAGGTGTAGTCTCTCCCATCGGTTAGCAAGTTCATCTACCTCCATTATATTAGATCCCACGTTGAAACTGACTCACAAAATGTGAGACTTAAGCTTTTGCCCAAGGCAGAAGCACTGGAACCTCACTCTATCTCCCGAGAGAAGAGAAGGCACTCACTGCCAGTTAAGTTTGACATTTAGTATAACTTGCTTGGGATTAATACGGTAGGAAACAAAATTTTTCATAGTAACGCTTTTAATTGTAAAGCTTTACTAAAAAATTTAATTATTAAAAATTTATTTACTATTTGAGGTCGATACCCTTGCTGATCACGAGGTGAGGGATTTGGTTGTCGGTCCAGATGCTCCACCTTATGACGGGACGAAGAGCATCAAACAGGCAGATTTATCTTCTTTCTTTAAGATATTAAATTTGATAATTGCCAATAACATTGACCCTCGGCAGCACAAGACAGAAGTTGGCATTGATCGGACGAAATTTATGATACGGGTCGCTCGTGGCATTCCTATCGACTTGGTGGGGTATATATTCGATAGGATTCGATCAGAGTCTCGGTACATTTCGATGGATATACTACCATTCGGAGTCCTGATCACCCGATATCTACTATGTGCTGGTGTTGTGCCTGATGTTGCCGAGCGTAAACGGGAGCCGATGGGACCGATAAACAGCACCACCCTCTCACGCAGCACGGGACACTCGAGACTGCGTTTTCGTGCACATGTTCCAGAACCGGTTGATCCTCACAGAGATGCACAGCCGGGAGATCATGGAGTCTCAGCAGCAGCTGCTGAGACATCTACACGGGCCGAGGCATCAGTCCACAGTGTTACTCGTGAGGAGATGGCTGAGATAGTGCGTGCAGCGATGAGCGAGCAGACATCAGCAGTGATCGATGCAGTGCGTATGGAGATCCATTCTGCTGTGTCTGAGCTTCGTACAGAGTTTGCTGCCATGTCTGCGACTCAGGTCACCATCAGTACTCGACTGACACAAATAGAGGAACGTATAGCTGCAGTTGAGGAAGTGTGCAAAGACTTGGGGTCTTAATTACTTTATGATATATTTTCTATATTTATTTACTATTTTTTGTATGGACAACATTTTGTGTTTTGTAAATTCAGTATTTAAGTATGAAATAGTATTGTTTTATATTTTCTAAACTAATTATTAATTTAGATTATTCATATTATTTAATTAACCAATTTCTTATAATTACTAGTTAATCTAAATATAATTTGCCAAAAAATTTAAAAAATTAAAACCCTTGTAACCGTTCGACCGCTTCATATACCGTTTGAACGGTAAATAATCATCGTTCGAACGGTTATAATTTAACGTTCGAACGCTTTGAAAATTTCCCCCCAAATTTTTCTCTTCCATCGCGCCAAATTACGTTCAAACGTTCAAAACTAAAACGTTGTTTAACTAATTTGGGACAAAAAATTTCGTCCCTAAAAATACCGTTCAAACGGTCTCCCCTTTCCGTTGTTTTTTCGGAACGAAATTTGAATTTTGTTCCAAAATCTAACTTTTTGGGACGATTTTCAATTCGTCCCAAACAAAAATCGTCCCAAAAAATAATTTTTGTTGTAGTGTATACAACCATTTTGCAAGGGCTCATGTATTCATTCATGCAATTCCTAGGTTTTGTTATGGAACATTTTTCCCCACTTGAAAAGTGCTCGTCAATTCGTAGTAAATGTTAAAACTGTCTGTCAAAACTCAGACTTTCATTTCTTTTTCCACATGGCTTTACATTGAGAGACAACAACAGTATATAGAAACCTGCAATTCTTTTTTTGGCTATGCAGATATCTAGGCAAGGAGTATGTCATAGCTTGTCTAGGATGCTTTTATATTTACGCCTACAGCTATACCTTTGCTCAATTGGTTTCTAACAGCTACTCTATATTTACGTCTGCAGCCGTATTTTTCCTAAGTTAGTTTCTAATAGCTCAAGTCAACACTCTCCCTCAAGTTGATGCATAAAGTCTCTGATGCACAGCTTGGTGAGTGAGTTGTGAAACTCTTTGCTTGATTCTGCCTTTGTGAGTATGTTTGCTAGTTGGTCTTCGGACTTCACAAATGGAAATTGAATTATTTTTACTTCTAGGTTTTCTTTGATAAAATGTCGATCTACTTACACATGTTTTGTACGGTCATGTTGGACTGGGTCGTGAGATATTGCAATAGCAACTTTGTTGTCACAAAAGATATCCATTTCTAAAGTAGAGGTGAAGCCTAGTTCAGTAAGTAGTCTCTTAATCCAAAGTAGCTCACAAAGTTCTTTTGCCATTCCTCGAAATTCTGCTTCGGCACTGGAGAGTGCTACTACCTTTTGCTTCTTGCTTCTCCATGTAACAAGATTCCCATCAACAAACATAAAATAACCAGAGGTAGATCTTCTGTCTGAGATATTTCTAGCCCAATCTGCATCTGTATAGCCATTAATTCTTAAATGACTACTCTTTGAAAACATAAGCCCCTTCCTAGGTGAGGACTTCAAGTATCTTATTATCCGGGCTACAGCATCCATGTGATCTTCACTAGGATTATGCATGAATTGACTGACTACGCTTATAACATATGCAATGTTTGGACGAGTTTGTGAGAGGTATATAAGTTTGCCAACTAACCTTTGGTACCTACCTTTATCCTTTGGTGCTTGATCTGAGTATTCTCCAAGTCTGTGGTTTTGAACAATTGGAGTATCCACTGGGTTGCACTCCAACATTCCTACCTCAGTTAATACATCCAACACATAATTTCTATGGGAAAGAAATATCCTTGTCTGGACCTAGCAACTTCAATTCCCAAAAAGTATTTGAGTCCTCCCAAGTTCTTCATCTCAAATTCTGTGGCCAACTCCTTTTGTAGTCTGGATATTTCTTCTTCATCATCTCCTGCGATAATCATGTCATCCACATAGACTATCAACATGATTACCTTTCCCAATTTGTGCTTCATGAACAGTGTATGGTCTGAGTTGTTTTGCTTGAACCCGTATTTCCTCATTGCCAGACTAAACCGCACAAACCATGCTTGAGGTGATTGTTCCAATCCATATAGTACTCGTTGCAGTTTGCACACAACCTTGGTTTCAATGGATGTCGTGTAGCCTAGATGAAGGTCCATGTACACTTCTTCTTCAAGGTTGCCGTGTAGAAAGACATTTTTTTACATCAAATTGATGTAATGGCTAGTCAAGGTTAGCTGCAAGAGATAATAATATCCTTACAGTGCTCAGTTTCGCAACTGGTGAAAAAGTTTCTTGATTGTCTACCCCAAAGGTCTGTGTATAGCCTTTTATCACTAGTCTTGCTTTGTATCTTTCCACCGATCCATCTGCCTTGTGTTTGATCGAAAATACCCATTTGCATCCTACTGCTTTCTTCCCTTCAGGTAGCAGAACTATGGTCCATGTGTCATTCTTTAGTAGTGCCTCCATTTCTTCCTTTATTGCCTGAGTCCATTTCGGATTAGACAAGGCTTCCTGAACTCCAGCTGGAACTTGACTTGAGGAAAGTACATGTGCGAATGTTTTGATCAGATAATCTCCTGGTAGACACGTAGTTGGCAATTAGATACTTTGATCTACGTTCTTCAATGTCAGGAGAGTATCTATTCGGCGGCTTGCCATGAATTTCCCTAAAAGGCAATGTATATCCAGCAGGAGTATTCAAGTTATTTATATTTGAGGGTGTGTCCAGAGTGCTTACCTCAGGGATATTCTTAGGAGATGGGTCTGCAGCTATTGAGGAAGGGGGAAGCTTGGTTCAATTTCCAAATTTCTTGAAGGTGTATTTTGCTCTGTAAGCCCATCCGGCCCTGTGGGCTTGACCGGCCCTAGGCTCGGTGCTTCATCCTCTAATGTTTTACTGATCGGCCAATCAAAGTGTAACCAATTCTGCTCTTCATCTTGTGTCTCCCCCTGAAGCGAAGAATTGGGGGCTGGGAAAAAAGAGTTGGACTCTATAAAGGTGACATCCATAGTCACATAGGTGCGTCGGTTAGAGGGATCATAGCACCAATAGCCCTTCTGGTGCACGGCGTAGCCCAAGAAGAGGCAACGAAAAGCGCACGGATCCAGTTTGGTTCATTGATTTTTGTGAAGATGCACATAGGCCACACACCCAAATACTCGGGGAGGCAACATTAGGGTTGTGGGTAGGGGGACATGGGATGCTAGAACTTGGAGTGAAGTCTTAAAATTTAAGACTTTGGAGGGTATTCCATTGAGTAAATGTACGACGGTGGATACTGCATCAGACCAGTATCGAGTAGGGACATGAGTTCCATGTAGTAAAGCTCGTGTAGTTTCAAGAATATGGTTGTTCTTCCACTCAGCTACGCCATTTTGTTGAGGGGTCTGAGGACATGATGTCTCATGAATGAGTCCGTGGTGTTCAAAATAGGTGCGGAAGAGCTGATTAACATATTCACCACCATTATCAAAGCGGATGACTCGTAGCTTGGCTGAAAACTGAGTTTGGATCATCACATGGAATGATTGAAACACGTGTAACACTTCATCTTTATATTTCATCAAGCAGGTCATATGAGTACAGTCATCAACAAAAATGTTAAACCAACGAACACTAGAACCAATAAAGTGCACTAAAGCAAAGGGAGTAGTGCTTTTATTCATACTTACCGGATAGGAAGTTCGGTGACTTTTAGCTAAAATGCAGGTATTACATTTAAGGTCAGACAGTATCACATTGGAAAAAATATCATGTAGTAAATGTTTCAGATAACCAAAATTTGGATGCCCCAAGCGTCGATGCCATAGCTAGATTTGTCATTCCCTCCCATCACTCTGTATGTGATGGGCATGACCCACGTTAACGTCTTCCATGTAGTATAGGCCCCCCCTTTTAGTACCACGCCCAATGATCTCTTTGGAAAGAATATCCTGAAGAAGACAAAATGTAGGATAAATTAGGATAGCACAATTTAATTATGTAGTAACTTGACTAACAAACAGTAATTTATGTGAGAGTGATGGTACAAGTAACGTATTCGACAATTTTAGGGAAGGAGATAGATACACAAATCTAGCCCCTATGACAGAAGAGACAACCCCATTATCATTGCAACACTGATGCATCGCGGCGGAGATGTCATAGTAAAATTAGTAGCTACAAAAGTCATGTGGTCTGTGGCTCTGGAGTCAAGGAGCCAGGCACCACGATCAACGTCACAGGAGGAGGTAACTGAACCAAAACCACAGTTACCTATATCGGAGATGAGTTCTGCATCCTGGGACAACTCAGCCTGCGGAATCAAGGAAAGCTGGGGTTCGGCTGCCACTACAGCCACCTTGCTTGTGTTCGCATCCGCACCAGTCAAGTCCTTATTTTTCTTTGCCTGCAACTCATACCACCAATCAAGGTAGCCATTTTTCTAAAATAATTCTCACTTGTGTGGCGTTGGTTGCCACAATGGGAGCATCTCGTTCCATCAAGAACAATCCGTGACTTAGAGGCTGTGGTGGATTTCCTAGTGGGCTGGCTGGAGACCGCAACAGAGGATGAGGTGGTTGAACCCAGTTTCAGCCCCTTGGTTTCTAGAACTGTGCTAGAGGTATTTTCGGGGTCGCCAGCACTCATGACTGCTTGCCTGAGAGCCTCCCTGCGAACATGAGCATAAGCTTGCTCAATGGAAGGAAATGGGCGCATTTGAAGCACATCAATGCGGATGTTGTCAAGGCGATCATCAAGACCGTCGAGGAAGGTGTAAACGCGATCTTCTTGGAGTAGGTTGTTGTAGTGGTGGATGTCGGTGGTGCATTCCATCAGATTTGGGTGGCGAAAATCGATTTCCCTCCAAAGTCCTTGTAGTTCGGTGTAGAACTTCTCAAGGGAGCCGCTGGCTTGTCGTAAGCGAGCCAGGCATCGCCGGAGTTTGTAGATTGAGAAGTATCGCTGCCATTGAAATAAGTTGTAGCAATGGCATCCTAGACTGATGTTATAGTGGGAAATCGGATGAAGTTACCAAAGAGTGTAGGATCCATAGAGTTTATCAACCAACCTTTGACAATGGCATTATCGATACGCCATTTTCGAAAGGATGGGTCTGTAGGCAGCGATGGTGGATAGTCGTAGTTGATAAAGCCCAATTTTTCTTTGTCAAAGATATACATCTCGACATCTTGGGACCAAAGGGCGTAGTGGAACCATCCAACTTGATGCCGATTGGAGCATTCGAGTTTTCGGTGGTCAAAGTAGGGACCTGCACTTTGGATAAAGCTTCGGTCATTTGGTTGTTAAGGGTGGTGAGGATGGAGTTGGTATGTGGTGGAGGGTCACCAGAGTTGGTGGTAACATTAGTGTCAGCCATAGCTGGAAAGCATATATCAAACAAGGAAGTCTGGAGTTTTTCCGGTGGAGGGAGTTGAGGATTGAATTCCTAGCTATGATACCATGTTACAACTCTGTCTGTCAAAACTCATAGTTTCATTTCTTTTTCCGTATGGCTTTACATTGAGAGATTACAATAGTATATAAAAACCTGCAATTCTATGTTTGGCTATACAGATATCTAGGCAAGGAGTATGTCATAGCTTGTTTAGGATACTTTTATATTTACGCCTACAGCGTGCCAATAGCTATACCTTTCCTCAGTTGGTTTCTAACAGTTACTCTATATTTACGTCTGCAGTTATATTTTTCCTAAGTTAGTTTCTAACAGCTCACGCCAACAGTAAACACCATGCAAAGCTAGCTATACGATTGCTAGGTTGAGCAGCTAGCAATATATATATATATATGAAGTTTTCATCATAAATTTGAGTAAAAAATATTATTCACGTACAACTCTCGTAATTATCTTCCTCCCATAATCTCCTCATATCAAATAATTTGTATAAAAGTAAAAGATATAATAAATAATACTTCTCATGAATTGGAGTTGACTAGCTCCATTTATAATATATAGCTAATCTGAATGAACGTATTTTCAGATGGGAGAGACATGATAGCAAAGTGATTGTGGAGTATGTTACGACCTAAGAAAAGTGCTATCCACGTACGTTGTTATACTAAAAAAATACCATTCGAAGTTATAATTAAAATTCTTTCCAATATTATAAAGCCTAGTACATGTGCCTCCACCACATATCATCGATGTAATGTCAAACTTGACCAAACCTAGCTGTGTATTACAATCTTGCCCCCTAGAATTTTTTCTCTCATCACTAGGGACGGGCATGGGTAGGGCTGTGCATAAATGGCCTTGGGCCGATCAGTCCGCAAGACCTGATAGGGGCCCACTCGACAAAAGTTAGTTTGATCGGATCAAGTTGCATAGCGGGTTGGCTTCACCTAATATCGATCGAAACCAATAACCGAGTACTGTTTTGAATCAAGTTCTCCTGAAATCCTAGCCACCTCTCTATTTGTCATGTTCGTTCTTCGTCGTCATGGGTCATCACAACTCGTGGTCGCAGTTCATCCCCTTTATTTCTTCTTCAGAAGGTCCAGATCTGCCCCACTCTCTCCTATTCCGATCCATCACAGGTTACTCTCTTCCTTAATTTATCTCTCTAGCCAATTTCAATCTCTGGTGGGTCTCTCTATGCCCTCTCTCTGTTTTGTCTTTTGGGTCTGCTGGAAGGTGACCTGCAACAATAGTTGGGGAAATAATTTTTTTTTGGTCAATATACTCGTAGAATCTTAAGATTTGATTGTTTTGGGGAAAAAATGATCTTCTTCTGTGCTGTTTTTCAGAGTTTTTTTTTTATCGTTTAGCAAATGGTTACCCGCACATGGGCTCTATTCCCCATCCTGGCAGAATTCACCCATATGTAAGAGTAATGTGCAAAAATTTTGCCCATTAATTAGGGAGGACACATCATCATATTCTTTAAAATGGGTAGGTGGCGGGTTGGTTAAAAATCTGCCCATGAAACATCTTATTCAATCCAAGGTTTCAAGTTTCATGTAATTATATATCTACATATTGATTTTGATGATAACAAATGAATTCAAAAATAAAGGAGTTTTAAGTTTAAGTTGTCTACACAATAGAGTCAAGTACATCAAGAAATCAAGCATGAGCAAGAAGGAAGCAACCCCACATTAAAGCTCATAGAGTAATTTTATAAATCTCTTAAAAATTTTGAAATTAGGATTAAGGCTCAAAATTAATATTTTCTCATAAAATATTAAATTACATTTTCTACATGTGCATGCTATTTTTGAAAATTAAATTTGAATTTTTGAAAAATGATTGATTGTCATCCTTCGCATGTGCATAACATGATTAAAAATTTAGATTTTAAAAAAATTAAAAATGATTGATTATCATCTTTTATATGTGCATATTTTATTTGAATATTTTGAAAAGTGATTGATGCTCTTTTTAACTTATGCAAAAGGTAGATGATTTTGTTTGAAAAATTTGGAAAATAAATAATACTCCTTTTGTCATATGCGAAAAGTAAAAAGATTATATTTAAAATTTTTGAAAAGTGAATTATGTTATCTTTGACAATTGAAAAAGAAGAAACTTTTATTTAAATTTTTTGAAAAATGAATGATATTGTCTTTAACATTTAAATTTTTTCAAATTTGAATATCAAGTCTCATATGCCTATAAATAGCTTAATTGGGATTTTCAAATCTACAATGCCAAGAGTATACACATATCATTGCAAGTTTTGCAACATTCATTCAAAACTTTCAATTAATCTTCTCTAATCATTGAGTCTTAACCCTTGTTCATTTTGAGAGAAATATAGTTTGCGTTGTATTGTTCTTATTTCATTCATTGATGAGTGTTCTCTAATAACCTACCCACTATTAGCTCTTGTATCAGTAAAAGGGTGTGTATAACCCTTATGTATGTAGAAAGTGTTATACAAAGGAAATAGTTGAATCACCATGTGTAAGGTGATTGTAAGTGTAGAGGGTGTTCTACATAGATTCTTTATAGTAGTGTTGTTCAAATGTATAATAGGTTTCTATTTTCACCTGAAAGAGATTGACTAATGAATTTTGGATCCTCAAGGGGTAGCTTAAGGCGAGGACATAGGCAGTGGGGTTGAACCTCGTCTCTTTATATTTATTGTTGTTTCGTATTTTGTTAATATTTTATATTATGTATTTGATTTATAATTGTTAATTTTTTAAATACAACCCAATTTACCCCCCTCTTGTGGTAGTCATCTAGGTAATACACTCGCTTATCCATATTATAACCATAATTCCCTATATATATATAAACATCTTTTCTAAACCCTAATCTAATGCGCGCCGCCACTTTCTCTTTACTCCCTCCCTCTTCTTTCTTTTTGTCTTCTTCTCCATTTTCTTTCAACCAATTGGCACAACTTTCTTTCTTTTTCTCTTATCTTCTTCTTTCTGTTCTTTCTTCTCCCTTCTTCTCTTCTTCTTCTTTTGTAATCTTTTACATAAACTAAATCTCTTCTTATTCTTATTCTTCTTCTTTCTTATATCTCAGTCTCCATTTTACAAAGCTCTAATCTCCTTTCTTCTATATGTAGAGGGTTAAATAAACTCCCTGCCTTGGCGGGGGTAGGGTGTGGGGAGGGTAGCTACCTGTCCATATAGGACGAGAAGCAACCATAGTCATCACAATCATCCCATTTCAGTGTAGCACCACCACATGACATTGTTACTAGGTTGGTTTAGATATAATTTTTAATGACTAAATGAAAGCACTAGTTATATATCTATGCTTATACTCCGGAAGCATTGATCAAGATTATAAGTGAAATTTTTTGGTTTTGTTGTAAAGCTTAGTTCCACTAGTAATTAATAAGAACTAATATAAAACCTTGCACTCATGCACCTGATCTCTATTGAAGTTCATATCAATCTAATGTGGGATTTAACTAATTAGGGACATTACAAATCAAATATATACATAGCAAGTTCATAGAGTGAGAGGAAAGGGATTGCAAGTTTCAAGTTTGAAATGACCTCAAAGTCACAAGAGCACAAGAGAATTCATTTTCTTGTATTACTATTCTTTTATGATGTAAAATGATCTAAGAGAACCAAAAGGCACATAAGGAAATGCAACCATTAGATTATATCTTTCACATAATGTAGGATCATACCTTACAATTCTTTGTCTAAATTCTATGGTATAACTCAGAGAGAGAGAGATATATACCCAAGACAGACCTTGCGACCTTTAAGCTAGCCTAGGAAATTAACCCACTTGGGCAATAATGAATGTTGAACTCACATATTGTTGTACATTTTCTATAACTATTTGAGTTCAGGTTGAGAATTCAAAGAATCTCAATTCCTTTTACGTCCTGGCTTTTGAATCTATGCATAATTGTGGTTGTTGAGCAGGATGTAATAAATATAATGAAACAACACGAAGTTTAAAAAGCTGGTCATCTAGATTACATACAGTGCCACGGCACTGCATGTGTTTGGTCTCATTCTCTCTTATGTCATCTAACTAGTCAAGAGGCACAAAATATATAGGAATGAAATATCATTCCCCTCATTTATAAGATACAATTTTATCACTAGCCTCACCATTTTCGTTCCTTTCACAGATTTGAGAGGATTAGATCTGCAAACAGGTTTTTTCACTTATAGGCAGATCAAAGTTGCCACTAACAACTTTGATGCTTCAAACATGATTGGGGAAGGTGGTTTTGGATCTGTGTACAAGGTATTCAAAAAAATAATTCTTCATGCATTTAGGTTTTATAAAAGTTTTCTTACCTATCCATGATACATAGCTAAAGATATATCTCAGTATATTATCAAGTACATACCAAAATATGCATATTTGTTTTCTTTTGAAATGCAGGGTATACTATTAGATGGTACCATAATTGCAGTTAAGAAACTTTCTTCAAAATCAAATCAAGGAAATCGTGAATTTGTGAATGAAATAGGCATGATATCTACTTTACAACATCCAAATGTTGTTAGATTGTATGGAGCTTGTGTTGAAGGAAGTCAACTATTCTTGGTATATGAATACATGGAAAACAATTGTTTGGCTCGTCAATTGTTTGGTATGCTTAATGTTTCTATTTAGCATTTTATGTCAAATAAGGATATGAACCTAACATTGTAGATTGCTTTATGTTAAGAACCAAGTTGATCATGAACTCCCCCATTCGACTTTCTACAAAAACAAAAAATGCAGGTCCAGAGCAATGCCAATTACAATTGGACTGGCCTACACGGCAAAAAATATGCATTGGCATTGCAAGAGGCCTGGCTTTCTTGCATGAGGAATCAACACTGAGAATTGTTCATAGAGACATTAAAACTACAAATGTGCTATTGGATTCAAACCTTAACCCAAAGATTTCTGACTTCGGTTTGGCCAAGCTCGATGAAGAGGAAAACACCCATATCAGCACCAGACTTGCTGGAACCATGTAAGCTATATCATTTCTTCTATCCTTCAATTTGGAGCATATTTTTATTCTATTTTGGAGTTTCTGTTTTTCCTCCGCAGGGATTAATATGGAGATAACTAGGAATAACTATTGATCTCCATGCATTTAAAGGTTTTGCATATTAGAGATGTTCTTATTATATATGGAAAGTGCCATAGAAACTCTAGGACTCTGGATTTGGTAGAAACTTTAATGTGTTAGTTGTCTATAATTGCAACACAAGCTTGGTTGTTGAGAAACTTATAGCTATAGGAATTATCAATCCTTATTCATGATTGATTATGAGTAGTCTTGACATAAAACATATTGAAGCAATCTTCTAAGGTTCTTTTTTGAGAGAGAGAGAGAGAGAGAGAGCGAGCTATCTATCCAACCATTAACATGAATATTCTATTATCATACTTGAATGACTAAAAAATAAAAGCATGTGTTCAAATATTCTATTATCATACACAATCTGATTTCCTATGTTGTGGTTATTACTATTTAAAGGGACAAAAATCTAACAAAATCCACCATCCTGATGGCCCCCAACAAATTGAAATTGAGCTAGATGCCCCGACAACTTGTCTTGTAGTTATTAGCATTCCACCAACAAAAAAGTTCTCATATAATGAATATTCCACTCTATTATCATTGCCTTATTGTTTGCATAACTGCATTCTAAATAAAAAAGAAACAATGTGATTTTGTAACAACATTTTTGTAGATGTTGGGTTTTGTAAAGATCATAACTACTTCATATATACTATGAAATATTAATCATTATAATGCAATCTTTGTCACGCAGAGGATACATGGCACTAGAATATGCATTATGGGGTTATTTAACATATAAAGCAGATGTCTACAGTTTTGGGATTGTTTCGTTGGAAATTGTTGCAGGGAAGAGCAACATGAAATTTCGACCAAATGAAAGTTATGTATGTCTTCTTGATTGGGTAAGATTTATTAGTAGTCATTCCATGCACCAAAACTGATCATCTTGATGATGATCTATTGTTTCAAAACAAACTAAACAAGATTGAAACAATGTGTTGTGTACGATTGGCTACTTCATAATTCCCGTCTATTGATTTGCTAAGATATCATTTCCATCATTTCATGTGTGCATATTTCAGGCTATTGTTTTGCAACAAAAGGGAAATCTAGCAGAGCTGGTGGATCCAATGTTAGGCTCCAAGTTTAATATGGAGGAAGCAATTAGAATGATCAAAGTAGCTTTACTATGTACAAATCCATCTCCAGCTCTTAGACCCACAATGTCTGTAGTAGTAAGCATGCTTGAAGGCCAAACAACTGTTGATGAAGTTATTATGGATCCAAGCACATATGGAGATGAATTCAAGTTTAAAGCTTTAAGAGAGAAATTCGGTCAGATCCAACATGAATCGATGGACTCAATTAGAGTTGAGAGTCGTATTCGTTCATTAGATGCAACATGGACAGGAACTTCTTCTACATCTGCCCAGGATCTTTATGATCCACATTATCTTGATACTCGGTAATGGTAGCAAAATATTTTCTCCCTCATGTAAAATGCTTTTTGAAATAAATAAATGATTATTTGCTTCAGCAAAGCTAAGGAACATCTGTTGTTTTCATTATAACTAAAAATATAAAGATAAACATATATGCAACTAGCTTGCTATGTGGCATCATAAATAATAGAAGGCTTTGTTGTTAAGAGAAGCCCAAAAGTTATAACTTTACTACCAATGGCCAATGGTCACTTCTTTTACTTTTCTAGAGAGTATGAAATGGCTAATATATTTATATATCTATCTGAAAAATTATACCCATCATCCTCTACATCACATACTAATATGTGATTTATCATTTTTACCTTTCTATTTAGACACACAAATATTGATGTGTAAATATATGTATTTAAATAGAAATACAAAAATGACAAATCACATGTTGGTGTGTGGTGTAGGGATGATAAATAACATTACTTTATTTATCTATATAGTTAATAAAGTAGTTGAAATATGGTGAAGAATATTTAGAATAGAAGAGTGTTGGTATAATAACAAAGGTACAATTATAATACATGTCCTCTTTAAGCTATTTTATCATTAAGAAATAGCATGAAAGAGATGCATGTAAAAACACTTGATACTCACCAATCATAGTAGCTTTCTTCTATGTCTCGTAATGACTTTAATTTAATCTTGTTGAGCATGGTTGATACATCTTTCATATTAACTCTTTGTTCAGGTAATTCCACACAACAATCCAAAGCCAATCTCATAACTGAAGTCATAAAATCCTCCATGGCAGCATAATCTAATATTTTGTTTTCTAATAAGTTGGTATCAATGATGTCCATTGTTGAAATGGGTAATGACTCTACCCAATGCTTTAAGCTCATTTCTCGAGTACAAATGTCATCTGTAGGTTTGTTTATTGTGAAAGTTTCTTTCAATAGAATGCCATAACTATGCACATCACTTCTTGTAGAAATAATTACTTCCGATCCATACTCAAGATGTAATGTTACAATTTATTGTGAGCACTTGCTTCTATTTCCTAATAGTGAACAAGAAATTTGAAATAGAAAATGAAAAAAATGCAATATCAATATACTTAGTTGTGTACAAGTAGTAGAATGATGAATATACGAAGTTAAGAGTATTACATCTATAAACGTACTTGGTGCCAAATACTCAAAAGTAGAAAGAGTCATGGTTCTGGTCATGGAATCCCCATCAATTAAGAGCTTTGCCACGCCAAAATTAGCAACATGTGCAACTATATCTTCCATCTAATAAAACATTTATAGGCTTCAAGTCACAATGAACAATAGCTCTTGAATAACCATGTGTTTTTGGAATTAATCTTGAGAATGAGTTATTAGGCAAATCTATTATAATGAGTTGTGAAGCATTGGAGACACTACAACACAATTGAGTTTTTGTGATGGTTTAGAAATTGTGACAAGCCTGAAACTGTCACAAAAAATTAGTTTCTGTGATGGTTTCTTGAAATCGTCACTAAAGGTGGAGGAGAAATGGTTATACGTTCGAACTATAATAATGTTTCATTCGAATGTAACTCATACGATGTCGTTTTGGAATGGGCACATGCAAACGTATAAAATTTTACGTTTGAATGTTTCATGTACATTCGAACATATAGCCCACGTATGTGCAAACGTCTAAGTTATTCATTCTAACGTTCAGATGATAGTCATTAACGTTTGAATGTTAACTGTTTTAAAATTAAAATGGAATTTCAAATAAAAAAAATTGTTAATTGAAATACAAAAATACTAGATATATTAAATGAAACTATTCGTTTCGTTACATAAAGTATAAAAGAAATTCCAAAATATGAATAAAACATTTATTCATTACATAAATCACACTAGATATCTTGAATTTTTTATTCATTATTTATTAAGATGGAATTGTTTTCTATTCATTACCCTAGATATTGTTCATTACGTAAAGTTTAAAATTAAAAATAAATGTTCAAATTGAAAAGGATTGACAATTGAAACACAAAAATACTAGATATATTAAATGATATTGTTCATTACATAAAGTAAAATAAAAAATAGAAAAATACAAATGAAGTGCAAAAAAACTTAGAAATCTTTCTTTACAAAAGTATGAAAATTGTCAGTCAAAGTGTTGACCTTTTCATTTAGGATATCTAAACGATGGCTAACCTCAGTGACACTCTGCTGTACTGATGTGATTTGTCAGTCGATATGCGTAATAATATTTGAGACCATCGCATCGAACTAAGTGGGGCATGCATCCCCTACGGATGTACCCATCGACTACTGAGTAGAGGGAGCAACACTGACCTCAGGCTGGGTTGGAGAAACAAGATCTATTGTAGGCGCAAGGTCATGCCAAGCATGCCCCCTACTCTATCCAATGCTCCGACAATGTGAGGTCATGTCTAGGGGGCTCATATGCTCAGTCAACCACTCTGCCTTGGGTGGCACTCTCTGGACTAGTAGTAGCTTCGCAATGATGATCCCATATGGTAGCTTGTCAGTGGAAATGATACTCACCTTGTAACGGATCCTCTTAAATATCCGTAGTAACAAGTTGATGGGCTCTCTACATGCCAGTCATATGAGGAATTGTGCATGGGTCTGACTGAATGCGGCCCTATATGCCACAAAATCCACGTTTGTTGCAACTATGAGATGCAACATATGAAAAAATGGGAGTAGCAACGTCTGGGAGAATGTGTTATCCTTCTTGAACGGTGTGCAACATCTCCCAATAAGGATGAAGAAATCCTCATCAACATCCTAAGCCTCATAAGTATCCTCTCCCTCAAACTGCTCAACATCTCTGCCCATAGACTCGACTGGGCTAGTAGATGATGCAAATGGGCCTACATCTGCTACGCCCTCAACCTGAGCATCCACTGTACTCGTTGCCTCAAATATGCAACGAAGCCCGAGTAGTTGGGTGATGACATCCGCTAAAACCTCAAACTGAACACTGCATATAGTTGCAATGTGAGCCTGAAGTATCCTAAGGCATGGATGACATCTCCATATAAAACTCATGGACCATAGACAACATCTACCAACTGAGGGGCATATACTCCCCCTTAGTTGGCAGATGTTGGTCCAACCTCCTGAAACAAACATGAACCTTAGACTCTTTCAGTCCCATGTCAACTCGTCAAACTCATTAATAAACATTTTGTGTTCGGCCATAATAGTCCTATAACCTATCCGGCTAGGTGTCTTGAGTTCCTTCCCTCCTCATTTTCCTAGTTGTCAAAGGATGAGCCATTTTCTGCCCCAAAAAAAAAATAAAGTATATAAATATATGAAAAAAAACTAAATCTGTTTTGAAATACATTCGAATGTATAGCTTAACATTCAAACATAACAATAACATTCAAACATGTAAGTTGACAATGTTAGGATGTTAGAAGTCAAACGGAAAAACGTTCAAACGTTAAGAGTCTAACGAGCAAACGTTCGAATGTAAGAAGTCAAATGGTCAAACGTTTGAAGTTCGAATTCAAATGTCAAAATGTTCAGACCTATCCAGGAATATGTTCAAACGTTAGTAGTCAATTGGCCAAATGTTCGAACTTATCGAGGAATACGCTCAAACGTTAAGCCTCAAATTGATAGGAAAATATAACATTCGAATGTTCTAGTGTAGAAACGTTTGAACGTAAAAATACATTCAAACGTAGAGTAACATACGTTCGAATGTAAAGATAAGTGTTTGAACATTTATTGAGAAACTTTCAAATGTTTCGATACAGAAATGGCTAAGTCAACTTAGTCATTTCTAATTTCAACCTATATGCCTTTAAACTTGTAATGACCACCGTAGAAATAAAGTATACACTGAGTTTAGATTATTTATGGTGACTATTTGGCCATTGGCCACTCATGGTGGTTGGAAATTCATGTTAGAAATGCAGCCACCATAAGAATCGAAACCACTCTAAATGGCAAAAAACAACACAAAAAAGGGGGAGAAACTATTAACGGATGGTCACTAACCTTTTGTGATGGTTGTTGTGATGAATGACCACGGCGAGCAATGGAGTTAGGAGTTTTTTTGCGACGGAGGAAGTTGGATTTCAGTGGAAATGTGTTGAGCTATTCGAGCACACAACATATATATATATACACGTTAATTGAGCTGAATTATTGCATATTTTATACATCTAGAACCAAAATATTTTAATTATTTTATGAAATTATTATTGGTTTTAGATGGAAAAATGGTTAAGATGCATAAATCTAAATTATGATTTAAATTGGTTGATAGCATGATTTATTTTAAATTTTATAACTTGTGATTTAATTAGGCAATATTTATTCACATGCCTAGCACATTTTTATATTCTATTGTTCCTTTTAACTTTTTTTTTTTTTTTTTTTTTTTATGGTTTCTATTCTTTTTCAAGGCCACGATATGCACACAGGACCCAGCACTCTCCTGGTTTCCTATCAAAACGACGTGACATAGCAGTTCCTTTTGAGTTACGCACAGGGGTTGGGTCTAAAACGAATGAAGCTTTTTTCTTTTTTTTTTTGGTCTAGAAGGCAAGTGGTTCTATGCACACAAGTTTTGCATTTTGATCAAAAGACCAAAAGAGACACACGCGAGCTGGACAACAGGGAAGATAGCAAGCACATCTCTTTTTGGCTAAGACAGTAGTTTTTCTTTGGGAAAGTAGCAGAGTTGCATTTTGATGAAAGGGAAAAAGCAACTGCTCTCCTTCTGTTTTGAGGAAAATGCAAGACATGGACTGAATGGAAAAAAAGGGAAACAAAGCAAGCTTCATTTTTGGACGTGAGAAGCTAGACTTCAACTTTGAACGGTGTTACATAAGATGCAAGCGGGGGAAGAAAAGAATTTAAAAAAAAAACACTTTTGGTGGGGGTTTTGGAATGGGGGGAATGAGGGCTGCTTCCTGGGCTTTGGGAGAGCTTTGGACAGGGAAGAAAGAAAAGAGACGAAGTTTACAGAAGGGGCTGGAAATGTTTTCTTGGACTTTCTCATACCCACACTGAATGCAGCAACTAGGATGCCACACTAAACTCAGAGAGCTTTCAACACATAGAGAGAGGGAGTTTTCCTTTTTTCTTTCGTTTGGAGACATAAGGGAAAAAGTTTTACCTTTTTTGTTTCGAGCAAAATGTGAGCGACGGACTGTCTCTAGCATTGATTTGTATGTTTTATTTTAGTTTTCTGATGGAGAATGTTTCTTTGATTTCCATCTCTCTTGTGATAAACATGGTTGGCTAAATTGGGCTTGTTACAACGATACACCGAAAATACCCTTTGTATCGGACCAAGTTTTGACCAGATTCTAGCTAAACCCCTCTGGCAATTACACCAACTTCTAGCTAAACCCCTCATCATTTCTAGATGTAAGATGCAGGGTCATAACTTTAAATTATGTAAATGGAAGGAGGGCTCCAAGAAAGTACCGAACCAAAAGTTGAAAGGAGGGGAGAAACAGATGCAAGTTTGGAAGCAGACAGTAAAAGACCATCAAGAGGATCAACCAATTACAGAAGGAATTGGACATAGTTGGTCATTGGTGAGTTTGCAGCCTGAAGTTGAAGCTGGACATAGAGGTTCGAAAGAGGTGCATGAAGTTGTTACTGGGGAGGGAATTGGACAGGAAAAGGTGACAAGCCCTGTGCTGGATGTTGTACTGGGGGAGCACGAGAGGCACGAAAAAGAGGCCTTATTAATTGAAAATAGTCTGTATTTGCATAGTGATCAGAAATTGACTTGTTGTGAGAATGAAGATGCTGCCAGTAGGTTGAGCCCGAGTGTGTTAAAGAATCAGATTCCAAAATTTTATGATTAGCCGATTTTGAATGATGTTGATTTGGTAAGTATTGTCGCTGTTGAGGATGTTTCCGCTGTTTTGGAACCACATAGCTCAGAGGCTGGTAACTTAATAAGGGAACACGTGAGGATAGGTACCCTTGGTACTGTTGAGCTTGAGGATTTGATGGACGCAGTGGTGGTGGATGAAGTATTAGTAGGGCCCCCACAGAAAATTCAGGATGATGGGCATCCAACCCAAGAGTGGTTAGTTCCTTTGAGACTAGAAGGCAAGGAAGATTGTGACTGTTTCTTTGGGTATGGATTCGCGGCAAATATTTGTGTCTATGGTGTATGCTAAATGCAATCATTTAGAAAAAAGAGAACTTTGGAGATTGCTGCAACTAGATGTAGTTCAAGATGCACCATGGTTATGCATAGGTGATTTTAATGTTATTTGTGGGGAGGAGGAGCATTGTGGTGGTAGACCAAGGTTAAGGATTGCCATGGATGAATTTAATGAGTTTATTGATAGTTGTGGACTCATTGACATGAAATCTATTGGGAGTAAATTCTCTTGGTGTAATGGTCAGAGGGGTTTAGCTAGAAGCTGGTCAAAACTCGACCGTTGTTTGGTGAATGTCGTGGATGTAGGTTTATTGCCAAGTGCTTTTTGCAAGTATATGGCAAGATCGACTTCGGACCATGCCCCCTTATCTTTTGTTTTAAAGGCCTCGGCCACTCTTTATGGTCCTTCTTCCTTTAAGTTGCAGCAAATGTGGTTGTCCCATTCTAACTTTAGGGATGTGGTTAAGGCTAATTGGAACGAGATTGGTAACATGGGGCTTTTTGGCCTGGCTTCAAAGTTGAAAGATTGAAAGTGGCATTGAAAGATTGGAACCGTTGTATTTTTGAGCGCACGGAAAAGAATATTCAAGATTTGGATAATCAAATTGAACAACTAGAAAGTAATCTCCAGGGTGGGTTTTTTGAACTTACGAAGAGGGATTTATTGGTGGCCAAGGAAGATCTGGCTATATGGATGCAAATAGAAGAAACTAGACTGTCACAACGTGTGAAGCTTAGTTGGATGGAAAAAGGAGAAGCCTTGGCACATTTCTTTAAAACCTTTGTTTCTTTAACCAAGCCTATAGTTCATGAAATGAGACTTTGAGATCTTGTTTGGACACCCCGGAAGCTATTCATTCAGGTGCTGTGGATTATTTCAGTTCTTTTCTTCAGGCTAGAGATCGTAGAGATTTACTAGATTTGTCGAGTCTGGTGCAAAACTCCGTTCTTGAGGAGGAAAATGCCAACCTCCTTTAGCTCCCTTTGATCCTTGTGAGAATCGGGTACACAACAGTGTATTTTGAGAATACACAAAACTTTGAGAATCCATCGCTCTGGTCAAAACTCGGGCTAGCCCGTAGAGATCTTGAAGATTATTGGGAAAAGATACAAACCCTTCTTGCCACCTTGGAAGTTAAGTTTCAGCATATATATAGGGACGGCAATGCAGGAGCAGATTTCTTGGCACGCTGGGCCTCATATCAGAATAATGGTACGTGGAATACTTACAATGAAGTGCTGCACTTGCTCAGAGGGATTCTCAAAGTTGATAAAATTGGTCTACCAGCTATCCGTCTTTAAGCGGTATAGGTGCTTTTGGACTGAATAAAAGCATGATATGTTTTTTCACGTTGGTTGTTTGTGGTTTTTGTTTTGGTTTTTTTAGGCTTGTTAGGTTCTGGTTGTAACTTGTTTTATTTGGTTTGTTTACACTTGGTTTTGGGTTAGGTTTAGCGCTCTTACTTGTAAACCCCCAAGTGTAGGTTGTTACCACAGTATTCCTCCGCTATAAGTGAGGGTTCATTAATAAACTTAGGACGGGGCCGCTATGTGTGTGGCTATCGGCTCTTCAAAAAAAAAAATTGGTTGTCTAAATTTTCGTACGAAGGTTAGAGGTGAAGTCTAATGATTTAGACATTGTTTTGAATTAACAATAGAATTTATATTGTGAGCTTGATCGATTGAATGGTTTTATTATTGGATATTTCGATTATCTATATATTTATCTTGATTTATTGTGATTTTCGAATACATTGGATGGTTGAAAAATTCCCTGTGATATTCAAACGGGTTTGTGAATATTTTAACCATCAATTGTTCATGCTTAATCATTAGTGATTAGTTTGTTTGGCCTTAAATGCTAAATTTTCCAATTAAACAGAATCATTATTCTAATTTAATTGAAGTAAATTAATCGGAGACAATATTCTTAATTATTAGACAGATCCTCGAAACCTTAGTCGTTCTCCATATAGATTTATTTTATCATTTTACTTTTATTTTGTTACTTTAAAAATTTTCACCTCAGTAAATTTCTCCTCTATTTGATTGCACTTTCCTTTTAGCAATTTGTTTTCATTGTTTAAGTTTACTTTCCTTATCATATAAGTTGATCTATCTGAATTTGACCTTGTTAGGTACTACAATACCTGTATACTTGCAGGTAAAATTTCTCTGAAGTTTTTGTTCACAACTTTGAGTCAAAGTTTAGGCATAACATACGTAATGTTCAAACATTACAACACATTCATTCGAATGTTATGACACTTTCCCGTAACGTTCGAACGTTATAACACATTCCCTTAGGTACGGTTTGGCCACTTAAATTTCTCATCTCAAATACAAAATTCACATCTCATCATTACAACTTTCCCAAATCTCCATATAAAATATAATAAACTATTCAACTTTTCTTAAATTTTTTAAATCCCAAAACAATAATAATATTAAAATATAATATTTTAATATTTCATCTTAAAACTCAAAATTCTCATCTGAGAATTATTAGTGGCCAAGCAGAACTTACTGTTTGAATGCGTTATGTAATGTTGGAGCATAATATTTCCTATTGTTACATATTTTATATTATTATATATAATCTACATGATCTTGATCTATTTATTTTTCTTTGAATATAAGAAATCTGCTTTCAAAACCAGCCTCAATGAATTTTTTATTCAAACCTGAAACATCCACTACTAGTATACCCATAGAACCAAAATGGTGATGTTTTTGTTGCTTTAAGTAAGTTCGGAAAGGAAGTGGTCTCTTTTGAGTTTATAGAAGCTATTGCTATTTTCAGGGGGCTGCAAATGTGTGTTCAATGGGGTGCTTTGAAGATATTGCTTGAAACTAATTATTTAATTCTCGTTGATGCTTTGAATAATCATGTTGAGTACTATACTAATTTTGATTTTCTTCTTCAAGATATTTGAAGATCGATGAATTGTTTTCAAGAGGTTAAAGTTTTACATTTCAATGGGATAGGTAACTTGGCAGTACATCAACTGGCAAGACATGCATAGAGTATTAGTAATATTGAGATGTGGTTGGAATGTCTTTTTTTGTAACTCAAGCCATTTGATTTGATAAAAGCAATCTCTTGTAAGAACTTGTTTATTGATTCAATGAATGAATTGTTGACTATAATTCTTTTTTTTTTTTTAAAAGTATACCTATAGAACCTGATAACATCAATCAAGAAGACTATAGTATTATAAATATATAAAGAAATTTACGAGATTGAACAATTCCTAATATTCCAAAAAGCTATATATTATTATTATAATCTAGTACATCAAATTCTAGTACAGAAATTCCTAAATAGGTTCATTGGAATAAATTACTCTCCCTAATCAATGGTGATTAGAAACTATTACTCCATTACCTAAGATAGAAAATAATTCTAAAGATGATCTAGAATATATAGATAAAAAAATGGACGGTACAGTCCAAATTGCTTTTTAACATATTAAAAGATCACTATCACAATCACTTTATTATTCTCCAGCACCCTCTAACTATCATACACCCAAATTTGTTCTTCAAGGAAAAGATTATTGCTTTTTCAATTATTCATGCATATGATTGGTTATGCTGCCTGTTTTAATTGCTATCATGCATATGGCTGGTTGTACCGCCTATTATTATTATTGTTAAGCTATTATTATTAATATATATATATATATATATATGTTACCTAGGATACATCTTTGGTAGTAGAGCCATTGGTTATTATATTGATATTATATTATTATATTTGTTTACTGTTTTATTATATGTCAAACTTTATGATGACTTGTTATTTTGCTCATAGTGTTGGTTTTCATGATCTATACGATTTAAAATGTTTAGATTATAATTCAAGGCTTGAATTAAATCAAATGATGAATAAAATAAAAGATCTTAAGGGAAAACAACAATTAATGATGATTAAATATCATGTATTTCAAAGTAGACAAGCTGCCATCGAGGAATGAGAAAATCATTGTGATTTCTTTAGAGAATAAATTAAAAGTATAAGGAATCATCTGAGTTTCCTTGCTTTATAAAACAAAAAGAGAGAGAGAAAAAAAATTACTGATATAGATTTTTAACAAAGATAACCTATGAGAAAGAAAATGAAGTATATTACGAGTCTTGTATTGGTAAGCCTAGAAAAATCCGTGAGTCAGCCCAAATATACTGGAGAGCATTAAGGGTGGTCCCGTGGTATTCCTTCAAGATCTTGATCTACTTATTTTTCTTTGAATGTAGAAAATCTGCCTTAAAAACTTGCTTCAATGAATTCTTTATTCAAACCTGATACATCCACTACTAATATATCCATAGAACTTGATAACATCAATCAAGACGATTATAGTATAATAGATATAGAAAGAAATTTACAAGATTGGACAATTCCTAATGATCCAAAAAATAAAATCTACAGACAATCCACTTTTTCTTCTAAATTATCATTTCTTACTAATTACACTAACAAAACAACAGAAAAAAATATTATTTTAAATAATGATTATAAATCATTAAAATTATTAACAAAAAAGGCTATTAAACGTCATAAAGAACAAAAATATTTCTTCATACATATTGGATAGGTTCAAGTGGCCCTATAAAACCACTCACCATAAATGGATTAAACGCTTTAGTATTACTCCGTTTAAGAGACGGAAGACTATAATTTTCATAATTCATTACTGGGCATGGTAGAATCTAGCCTGTTTCAAGACCCGGTCTATTTCAATTGTTATCCTAATTGAATATTTTCATTATTTGATACTAATATCTTACATGCTTTAATATAAAATATTAAAACAAACGGTTATCATATAATGAAAGAATCATATCCTTTAATTGTAGTGTATAGGATTTGTTATAAACTAATAAAATCAACATTAGAGCCACAAGCTCTTATTACCAGTCCAAAAAGGATATACATTATTATTACAATCCAGTACACTAAATTCTAGTATACAAATTCCTAAACAAATTCATTGGAAACAAATTTCTCTCCCTAATGAATGGCAATCAGAAAATATGACTCCATTACCTAAAATAAAAAATAATTCTAAAGTTGATCTAGAAAAATATATATATATATATATATATAAAATGGGCAGAATAGTCCAAATTACTTTTTAACCTTTTAGAAGATTATTATCATAATATCATTATTCTTCTTCAGCACCTTCTAGTTACCATACGCCCAAATCTGTTCTTATTTCAATTTCTTAGAATAGATCTAAAAACTTTGATACTAGATCCCAGAGTATGGGCACTCAAATTCGGGGAGTTATTCTTGGAAATATTATTGATATACTAATATATATTGTTAATCCTCCTAGTATAGCATCCACTTCTCATAATCCCAAATAAGTAAAAGAACCAGCTTCTCCAACATATTCAAGAGTGGTTGGAGATAATGCTCAAACATACATCCTGAGTAAAGGAGAATTTAAGATTAATAAAGAATATCTCAAATAAGATTAAATGAAAGAAGAAAATAATAAAAAAAGATTAGTATTTTTCTCAACTTTTACAAATATAGAAATAGATTATATTGAAGGAAAATATTATGAGTACTTAGAAAGTATACAAGTTAATATACCTTTTTTAACATGGTTTGAAATCTATAAATCAAACCAATTATCAACTATAAATCGGACTATTAATCAATGGATTAAGGCTGAAGAAAATAAGCAAATTATTTATGAAGAATATTCCCCATTTGAAGCTATTAAGTACAATCAAAGAAATACTGAAATATTAGCTTCACCAATAAAAAGAAAATATAATATGGTAATAGAAGGTAAAAACACTGATAATATAACCCAATAAAACAATTATACCAGCTTATATTTAAAAACTATGAGTAAACAATTAGAGAGAATTGAAACTCAATTATTTCCTATTAATTTTACCATTAAGGAAGCAAAGGAAATTCCTTTATTTGTTCCCCATGAAATTCCATCTCATTTAAAAACTATTTTTTCTAAAAACAAAAATGATTTATTAGAACAAATCTCTAATAAATTAGAAAAACTACATATTACTAATACTGCCTTTACTTCAAAAAAAATCTCATAGTAATGCATTAAGTAAGACAGACTCACGTGATTTATCTGATTTTGAATTAGGAGTATTGAAAATCAATTTAAAAATTTAGATTTACAAATAAATAAGATTAGAGGAGATTATGCTAATGAATATTATGCTAAAGATTCAAAACATCATGTTTCTATTATTCGTAATTGGTATCTAATGCCTACTCCATCGGATATGGAATTCAAAGAAAGAGAACATCTAGAAAAATCCAATTTTTCACCATATATATTATATGAATGGAATATAGATGAATTATCTGAGTATGAAATATTAAATCATTTTTGAGAAATGATTATGGTTGCTAATATTTATAAAAATAATTGAAAAAAAATCAAGTAGCTCATATTATTGTTATAGGTTTTACTGGCCCATTAAAAGGTTGGTGGAATCATTATCTTTCACATGAATAAAGAATAAAAATATTAACCCAATATAAATATGATAAAAATATGCAAATCATTAAGACAGAAAATGGTCAACCATTGGAAGATGCTGTTAAAACTTTAATACTTATATTAACCAAGCATTTTGTTGGTGATCCTATTCAATTTAAAGAAAGAATTAGTGATTTGTTAATTAATTTAAGATGTCCTCAATTATCTGATTTCTATTGGTATAAAGATGTATTTGTAACTAAAGTTATTATAAAAAATGACTATTAACAACCATACTAGAAGAAAAAGTTCATAGACAGACTTTCATATTATTTCGTCCAAAACGTACTAGAATCATTAGTAAAACTAGATGATACTATTTATTTTATTAATCTCACATATGGTGGTATAATAACTACTATTAATATAATTGGTTTAATTATGTGTAATGATCTAAGAATAAAAAGCAAATGGATAAAGAAAAGAAATTTGATAAGAAAGAGTTGGATAATTTTTGTTAACAGTTTGGTTATATTCCATGATTGACTCATTCTAGAAGATACAAAAAGAGAAAAAGAATTTATAAGAATTATTTTAACAAAAAAAATATAAAAACCTTATAAAATGGCAAAAGATAAACAAATATATAATAAACCAATAAAAAATACAGAAAAGTCTAATACAAATTAAAAATAGATTGTTTGCTATAAATGTAAAAAAATTGGAAATTACTAGTCAAATTGTAAGGTCAAACACCAAACAAGAAATTATATTATTAAAAATAGATAAAAACATTAATACTCTTGATAAAGAATAGGGAATATGTTCAACAATAGTTATTAAAGATAAAACAAATAATTTTATTAATATCCTTGATACGATAAATTTTCAGAAATGGTATACAAAAGTAACAGTCTCTATTAACCAAGAATTGTTTTTACTACAATTGTTCTATTAGACACAGGAACAGATTTAAATTGTATACAAGAAGGACTAATATCTTCTAAATATTTGGAAAAAACAAAAGAGATATTATCCCAAGCTAGTGGAACAAAATGAAATGCAAATTATAAATTATCTAATGCACATATTTGCAATAGTAGAATTTGTTTTAAAATAACATTTATTTTAATAAAAACTATTAACACCAAAGTAATACTAGAAGGCTCATTTTTTGCCTTACTTTACCACTTTTTTTGTAACAAAAGAATGAATTTCTATAAAAAATACTTGGTGAAGAAATTCAATTTAAATTTTTATTTCTTTCAGTTTCAAAAGAAAATGACCCCCTAAGAGATGTTTCATTAACCAAAGAAATTATTTTGTTAACAAAAACTAAGATTAAAATAAAAGAAAAATAGATAAAACAAGAATTAAATTATAAAAAATTAAAGAACAATTAAAATATCCATTATTACTTCAAAAAATTAATAACTTTAAAACTATAATTGAAAACGAAGTACGCTCTAACTTGCCTAATGCTTTTTCGAATAGAAAATAACATATAATTGAATTACTTTATGAAAAAGAATTTTTTGAAAAGAATTTCCTACCAAAGCAAAACCAATTCAAATGAATAATGAATTATTATAATTAATAAAAAATAAATTAATGAATTATTATCAAAATGATTAATTAGAAAAAGTAAATCACCATGGCATTACGCTGCCTTTTATGTGTAAAAATAGCCAAAATAAGAAAGAGGATTTCCTCGATTAGTTATCAATTATAAACCTTTAAACAAAATATTACAATGGATTAGGTACCAAATTCCTAATAAAAAAGTTTTATTATATCGTCTTTATAATGCCATTGTATTCTCAAAAATTAATATGAAAAGTGGATTTTGGCAAAAATTAAAAAATCGGTATAAAACAACATTCACAGTTCCATCTAGACATTATGAATAGAAGGTTATGCCGTTTGGATTAAAAAAATGCTCATAGTGAATTTTAAAATATAATAAATAAAATCTCTACTCCTTTTATTCACTTTTAAATTGTTTGTATATATTATGTTTTAATTTTTTCTTCACCTATTGAACAACATTATAAACATTTAAATACTTTTGTTCAAATTATTAAATAAAATGGATTAGTTGTTTCATCACTTAAAATAAAATTATTTCAAAATAAAATCAGATTCCTTGAACACGATATTTATCAGAAAACCACTACACTAATTAGTAGAGTAATAGAATTTGCTGATAAATTGCCTAATGAGATAAAGGATAAGCAACAATTATAAAGATTTTTAGGAAGCTTTAATTACGTTGCAAGTTTTTCAAAATCTCTTAGGCCATTATGCAAACCATTATTTAAAAGTTTAAAAAAAATCTACCTCCATGGACAGAAAACTATACGTACAAATATTATAAAATGGATTAAGACCATGTTTAGGATTTCCATCTCCTCATACTTTTAAAATTGTTGACACAGATACCTCTGATCTTGGTTCGGAACAGATTATTCGATTTCATTTAGTATGTTGGAATCATACCCAAAAGAATTATAACAATATTAAAAAAGAGAGTTTAGCTATTATATTATGTATTTCAAAATTGTAGGATGATTTACTAAACCAAAAGCTTTTACCTAGAAAAGATTGCAAATCAACCAAGGAAGTTTTGATTAAAGATGTGAAAAACTTAGCTATTAAATAAATATTTGCTAGATAACAAGTTATATTAAGTATTTTTTTTATTTATTTTGATATTGAATATATTAAAGGAGAATCTAATTCTCTTCCTATTTTTTATCTCGAAATTCTTATAGGGAAAATTATGTTATCCTCAAAGTCAAGAATAAAGTCTAAATCTTCTTATGCTAGGCTACCATCTCCTCCCTATTCTTCATCTTATCTTTCTGCAACTCTAAAATCATATAAGGTATTGGGGACATTACTACAAAATATTAGGTTATCGTACAATCCATTTTCACCATTAACTTCTCTGAAATTTTCAACATACTCAAAAGCTGTTGCACTTTCTTCCTTTACCCCTTCTAAAATTATTAATGATCTACTATTATCTCATCCTTCTACATCCCCTATTATTATTAAGACTAATTGGCATTTAGTCTTCCCTATTGAGTCTGAAATCCAGCACCTGTCTGATTCCCTAGTTACTCGATACCTTTCTCTTGCTAAATTGGCATTATGTTTCACAAAACATTAAGAAAATCTAGCATTTTTATGAATTTATATTAGCACACACAGATTCAATTATTCTCTTTGAAATTCATTGTTCTCTTCAAACGTAATATTCTCTACCTTTATCTCTAATTATTGCTTTTCATAAAATTACTATTAAACAAGTTCTCACCTTGGAACAACAGGAAAAAAATCCCTATTTAACAAGAAAATTTTCTCAACCTTATGATCCACCATATTATAATTATTATGATTACCAATAGGCATAAACAAAAATATTTCTTAAACAAAATAAAAATTTGTGTCATTCCTAGTTTCTTCATTTTAATAAATTACAAGACATCAAGATACTCTCACGATGGTTTTTACCATGGTGTGATTATTATGGACTTGAGTCCCTTTTTAATCCTATCCCTCTCCAAGAAAGTCTTGAGATTTTCTCTTCACATAATGATTATCTACTATCATTAAAACATTGTTCACCACTTATTTTTTTCTTCCTAAAAACAAAATTAAATTGGATTATGAAGTGAGAATACGTCATCAAACCTCATCTCTTTCTCAAAAATATTATGTTTTTAGCCCGTCAAGTATCTGTCAAATGGTGGGAAAAATATTATTATGATCATGTCTTAAAAATGTTTTCAAAAATTACTAAAACCTCTGAAGTTCTAGCCCAAAGCAGTAGATTTCAGGCCCAATTAGCATCCATTACCAACAAAAAGAACTTGAAGAAATTAGCTGAGGCAATGTCACAAGTTTTAGATAGCGATGATGAAAAAAACCCATAGCATCAAGTTAGATTATCCCCATTACAGCAAGCAGCCAAATCATCACCAGTTCAACATACCTCTCCTTTTAAACATGCCTATCTTTCTCAAGATAACTCATCCTACCATTTTTTATATTTATTCATGCATATGGTTGGTTATATTGTCTGTATTAATCGTTATCATCCATATGGTTGGTTATACCGTATACTATTATTATTGTTAAGTTATTATTATTAATATATTTATATATATATATATATTACCTAAGATACATCTTCAATCATTCTTTAGCGAGGATTGTAGCATGGAAGGTACAAGTGCTACACAATCAACAGGATTAAAGAATTGAAGACAACACGAGTATGTCGGCAGAGGATTTTCTAGATACAAGGATGCGAGTACTATGCAAGGAGTAATGGAAGTAGTCAATGTGTATGATGACATGAATGTGATGAAGGGATCAACATCAACAAGTTTGTATCAAGTGTAAACAAATTCTGAGGACAAAATTTTTAGAAGGAGGAGAGATTGAAACAATCTGGTCTTTTCTCTCGTTTGGTCACGAGTTTCATGTTGACATTTTAAACCTCAAAACTATGTTCTTAAATTTATTTGATGATTTTTAAATAAAGCCCAGACTTTAAAGTTTTCGAAATGTTTAAGTGTCCAAATTTATTTTAAAGAGGAGTATTTTCGGTATTATTAAACCAAGCCCAGATTTTCATGTCAGCCTTTTTTTTTTTTTTTTGGGAAGCCCTAGAAATAATATAGTTTTAGAAAATCATTTTTATTTAAATGATTTTAGTTCTTTAGGAATATTGTTTAATATATATTGTTTTATTTTATATTGAAAACTCTAATTATTTAGATGGTTTTATTTCTCTTAAAATAGTTAGTGACTTACATTATTTTATTTTATGATAAAGATTATTATTTTTAGAATTAAAAAAAAAGTTTAATTTTTGAATAAAGTTTCATTTTAATTTTCTACTTATTTCACTTAGTTATTTTACCTTATATGTTTTTAAATCTTCATCATTGGATTAAAATTAGGTACCTCTAAGTTGTAGGGCTAGGATTTAATCCCAAAATCCTAGATTTTCTCTCATTTTTCCCTCCCCTCTCTCTCTCTTCCCCCTTAAGCCGAAAGCCTGCCCCTCTTTCTCTCTCCCCGAATTTCCCTCCCCCACCGAAAGCCTTCCCACACCCCTACGCCACTGTAGCAGCCCAGTCCTCCACTGTCACCAGCTCCGACAACCACCCCACGACGGCTCCACCCTACCTCTAATCACCCCCACGGACTTCTCCCTCCTTCCCGAAGCCCATGCATCTCTCTTTCGTGGGTTTTCTCCTCCATGCCCCACTGCATGTTGCCGCAACCCAGGCCACCTCCAATCGATGGCAACCCCTTCACAGCCTCACCGACCTCCTCTCCTCCCCCACGGGCCTCCCTCTCTCCCCGCGACCAGATCAAAGCCCCATAGCTCAATCTCTTTTTTTCCTCGTCACCTACCATGCACCACCGCAGCTCAGCCCAGATTTGAGTGTCGAGCTGCCATGCCTCACCCTACAACCCCCTTCCCCTCCCCTAGATCCATTGTCGAGCACCACTAGCCCGTGCATCTCTATTCTCCCTTATGATTCCACTGATCCGTCGTCATGCCGCAGTGTGCAACCATTGCCCATGGTTGTTGCCACCTATGGCCACCTGTGGTCAGCCTTGTGACCCAAACCAAGCACCACCATGCCCAGCTAGCAGAGGCCCTGCCTCCTCTATCTTCTCCCCTTAGGTTTCTAGCACTCACACACATCACCGTACACAGCCAGGCTAGCCACGAACCACCCCATCTCCACTTCTTGCCACCACCACGAAGCCCTCGAAACCCTAACTACACCTAAACAGTCGCCGTTTTATGGTCACGGTAGTGACCACTGTGCCTCAATTGGCTCCTCCTCACACGTGAGTTGCCGCCATCATGAGACTTTGCTGGACAGCAAGCGACGCAGCGACTTCAACATGGTATAATTCCTATCACTTTTTATTAAGAATTATACTGTTGTGAAATGGATATTGGATTGGTGTTGAGAATGCCATGTTGTGATATGTGAACAGAGTAGTTATGGGTGTGTAGTTTATGAAGCATGTTTTGTTGAAGTGATGAGATGGGTATGTAGTTTGTGAAGTTGTGTTGTCCCTGTATGTAGTTCGAAGTGATGTCCTGTTATGTGATGGGTGATGTAATTGTATTGCGGTTGTCCATAGTGTGAAGTGCTTGAAGATTAATGTGAAGTTGTGAATGATGTGAGGTGTTGGATTTAGGTGTGGAGTTGTGACTATGATGGTGCTAGTTGTTTTATTGGAATTTAAATGGGCTATGGATTTAACATATGTTTTGGTGATTGAATGTGTAGTGGTTTTGTGTGGAGCCCAAGTGTTGGTAGAATATTTATATTTGTTGGATTGATGTACTTGGGTAGCACATTGTTAGTATTTATGATTTGAGTGGGATGGGGTGAATTAGTGCTAATTATTGAATAGATATAGGGTCGTGATTTTGGGAGAGTCATGATTCATAAGTTATAAAGTTTTGTAATTATGTGGTGTAGACGTGTAAACGGTATGTATAGATTTTAAGTTTGATATTGGGTTCGTTGCTTTGGGTATTGAGTATGGATGAGCTTGTAAACATAAATGAGTGTTTTAATTTGATCATATGTTGATTTTAGGTGATAAAGGGATATGATACTTGTATGATTGGGTTGGTTGTATTGGTATGCTTGGGTGACTTGTGCCATGCATTTAGGTGTGAGGAAATGAATTGGGAGTTAGAATTGATATTGGATTGGATTATGTACGGGGGAAGAATGTTAGTTGACAAAATGTAATTGTGACTGCAATTGGATTGTGTGGTAAAGTGGGACTAAGTTGTAGGCTCATGAATAATAGTTAGATATTTAAAGTGAAGCATAGAAGCTCACTTTGTTAATCAAAAGATGAAGTTGAGTTTCTAGATTTGTAGTCTAGGCTTAAGATTTATGTCAAGGGTTATACTTTAAGGATTAGAAGATGACATGTGTACGTAAAATGAATGGATATTTGACATATCTAAAGGTGTAGGTTTGTGCGAATAAGGATGTTGTAAAGAAGTATGCGAGTAAAAGAATTAAAGGAATTTAATTGGACAATGACTAGTCTAAGTGGAAGAAGTCTAAGTAAAGGGCCAATTTGAGGTTATGGCCACTGGAAGAGAATGGGCTAAGAATTATATAGTTTCATTATGCAATTTTACATTTAGTGTTCTTTTTAATTAAAAAAGAAAAAAAGAAAATGACTTGAGGTTATGGATATATGTAGGTTTCCATATGACATGCTTATGAACAGACTGGATGAAATGTGTTTAGCATGGAATCTAGGTAAGTACTATGTTCACGCTCTTTTAGAGTTTTCTAAAAGTATGAAAATGAATGTTTTATAAATGCTTTTATGAAAATGTTCTTTTATGAAATGATTTTCTCAAAATGAAAATGTTTTGCGAATCTATGCTAAGGTATAAGTTTTAAGCACAAGTATGTGGTAGCCTTCTTTGGCTGTGTAATACCCCGTTTTTACGTGTATTTTCACTGAAGGAGTATTTTAATTTAATTAAAATATTAGTTCTTTTATTTTAAATTATCATATTTTAATTGGATTTTATTTGTTATTTGAGTTTAAATTGCTGTTTAATTTATTTTAGCTTGTCTTTGGATTTAAAATTAAGTTGTTAGTTTTTACTAGTTATTTATTATATTTTAGCTTTATGTGGTGTTTACATTATTTTCTTGGTTTTATTGTTTTTAAAATTGTTTTCTTTGGATCAGTTTTTGGACTCCGGATGTAAGGATTGGACCTCATTTCTTTTCCTCCATCTTTTCTTTTCTCTTTTTCTTTTTCTTCTTTCTCTTTTTTCTTCTTTCTCTTTTTTCTTCTTCTTTTCTTTCTTTTCTTTCTTTCTTCCCCGTTTCTCTCTGGCTTGCGCGACTCACTCTCTCTCTCCATTTCCGTCCGTTTTTCATCTCTGCCCAGAACCACTGCCGCCGGTCGCCGTTGGCACACCACCCCCACCATTCTCTTCCCCTCCCACCGGTGAACCACCCCACCAAGTTTTATCACCAACCGCGCCGCCGTTTAGCCGGAATAGACACTCCAAGCCGAACGGCTTTTGCATTGATCTGCCGCCGTCACTCCACCTTCGGCCACCACCTCTTCACCACTTCATCACCGACTTCTTGCCGTCTTAAACCACCCATTTCCTGCTCCGATCCATCGCCGAAACAGCCCCTATGAGCTAACTCTCCGATTTGGGTATTTCGGCCTTCTACCACCATTTTCGCCGCCACCCACGTACAACCTTCACTTCCGTTAGCTTCATAAACACTTCTAAGCCATTCCCTATCAATCTCAAGTCTTGGTTTGTCCCCAATCAAAAGTGGGTATTTTTTTTACACTGTTACGTTGCTTTCTATTCGCCGTTTGCTACTCGTAGATCCTTTAAAAATTATTATATAGCGTTGTAAGTATTTTCCAAACTTCATTTTAGATTTAAATATATTATTGCTTTTACAATAAATATTTGTGACTGGTTGGTTATTCCGGACTGAGTCCGAGGAGTCGGGGGTCGGTTGGATTTGAGGACGGAGTTGCTTGTTTATTTGTTATGGATGTTTGAGAATTGTTGGTTAATTGGTGTCGTATTATTTGCATTGCATTATGCACGCATATGCATGTGTTAATTATTGAAAACTGGGTTTTCATGAGTTAAATGGATTTTTTGGTGCGCGTGTATCACGACCCCAAGCCGAGATGTGGTATTATCTCGGTGGAGCTCCTCTGGTCACTCGGGAGCGCAATATACTGAGTGACATCTCCTGGGTTGTCGCTGGGCTACAACGGGAGCAGGCGGGATGGTAATGCTCTCGTACCGACTCCGTGGCCCCTCTACTGGCGAGCACTAGAGGATGCTTGGTTACAAATGTGCGGGGTGCGGAACTGGGCATCGCTCGTTACGAAGTCATACGCATGGTCGTTATCCGTGGTGTGACGAAGGGAGCCAGGGCTTGCGGATGGGGAGGTCATGGTGCATTCAGTTAAGGAAAATGTGGGCCATTATCTAGGATAATGGCGAGGAAAAAGTTTAAAGGAAATATTTTGGGCCAAATGAGACTTTTGGCGTGCGTGGAAAAATATGTTTTATGGGATATGTGCATTGGGCATTCTTTCATGCACATTGTAGAGTTTAATATATTTTTATTTTATGGCGTTTGGATTATTACTTACCTGCGGCACCATTTTTGGTACCGTAGATTTTGATGCAGAGGTTGAGGATGAGGAGGAGGCTGAGTCCGAGGTGGCGGCTTCGCCTGAGTATTGGTTTGGAGTGCTTATCTATGGACTTTATTTGTGGTTGTTTTTATGATATGTATTTGGATTTGAGATAGTGTTGAACATGTAATATTTTATTTACGTGTGTTTTAAACTGGTTTGTAATTAAACAAAAATTCTGGTACTTAGTTATAAGACTTTATTATCCACTGCGATGTTTATTTTGTACACATGTTGCATGCACACACACTTGGCACTAGGCAATGGGATGTGTGATCCGTGTGTCATCATCCCGACGCCTCGATTTCCACGTGTCCGTAAGTGGGAGTTGGGGGCGTCACAGGCTGCCCCTTTTTATGTACCCTAAAAATAGTTGTATGCATGTGATTGAATGATGAAGGTTTATGTTTTAAGTCATGANTCTACAGACAATCCACTTTTTCTTCTAAATTATCATTTCTTACTAATTACACTAACAAAACAACAGAAAAAAATATTATTTTAAATAATGATTATAAATCATTAAAATTATTAACAAAAAAGGCTATTAAACGTCATAAAGAACAAAAATATTTCTTCATACATATTGGATAGGTTCAAGTGGCCCTATAAAACCACTCACCATAAATGGATTAAACGCTTTAGTATTACTCCGTTTAAGAGACGGAAGACTATAATTTTCATAATTCATTACTGGGCATGGTAGAATCTAGCCTGTTTCAAGACCCGGTCTATTTCAATTGTTATCCTAATTGAATATTTTCATTATTTGATACTAATATCTTACATGCTTTAATATAAAATATTAAAACAAACGGTTATCATATAATGAAAGAATCATATCCTTTAATTGTAGTGTATAGGATTTGTTATAAACTAATAAAATCAACATTAGAGCCACAAGCTCTTATTACCAGTCCAAAAAGGATACATTATTATTACAATCCAGTACACTAAATTCTAGTATACAAATTCCTAAACAAATTCATTGGAAACAAATTTCTCTCCCTAATGAATGGCAATCAGAAAATATGACTCCATTACCTAAAATAAAAAATAATTCTAAAGTTGATCTAGAAAAATATATATATATATATATATATAAAATGGGCAGAATAGTCCAAATTACTTTTTAACCTTTTAGAAGATTATTATCATAATATCATTATTCTTCTTCAGCACCTTCTAGTTACCATACGCCCAAATCTGTTCTTATTTCAATTTCTTAGAATAGATCTAAAAACTTTGATACTAGATCCCAGAGTATGGGCACTCAAATTCGGGGAGTTATTCTTGGAAATATTATTGATATACTAATATATATTGTTAATCCTCCTAGTATAGCATCCACTTCTCATAATCCCAAATAAGTAAAAGAACCAGCTTCTCCAACATATTCAAGAGTGGTTGGAGATAATGCTCAAACATACATCCTGAGTAAAGGAGAATTTAAGATTAATAAAGAATATCTCAAATAAGATTAAATGAAAGAAGAAAATAATAAAAAAAGATTAGTATTTTTCTCAACTTTTACAAATATAGAAATAGATTATATTGAAGGAAAATATTATGAGTACTTAGAAAGTATACAAGTTAATATACCTTTTTTAACATGGTTTGAAATCTATAAATCAAACCAATTATCAACTATAAATCGGACTATTAATCAATGGATTAAGGCCGAAGAAAATAAGCAAATTATTTATGAAGAATATTCCCCATTTGAAGCTATTAAGTACAATCAAAGAAATACTGAAATATTAGCTTCACCAATAAAAAGAAAATATAATATGGTAATAGAAAGTAAAAACACTGATAATATAACCCAATAAAACAATTATACTAGCTTATATTTAAAAACTATGAGTAAACAATTAGAGAGAATTGAAACTCAATTATTTCCTATTAATTTTACCATTAAGGAAGCAAAGGAAATTCTTTTATTTGTTCCCCATGAAATTCCATCTCATTTAAAAACTATTTTTTCTAAAAACAAAAATGATTTATTAGAACAAATCTCTAATAAATTAGAAAAACTACATATTACTAATACTGCCTTTACTTCAAAAAAAATCTCATAGTAATGCATTAAGTAAGACAGACTCACGTGATTTATCTGATTTTGAATTAGGAATATTGAAAATCAATTTCAAAATTTAGATTTACAATTAAATAAGATTAGAGGAGATTATGCTAATGAATATTATGCTAAAGATTCAAAACATCATGTTTCTATTATTCGTAATTGGTATTTGATGCCTACTCCATCGGATATGGAATTCAAAGAAAGAGAACATCTAGAAAAATCCAATTTTTCAGCAGATATATTATATGAATGGAATATAGATTAATTATCTGAGTATGAAATATTAAATCATTTTTGAGAAATGATTATGGTTGCTAATATTTATAAAAATAATTGAAAAAAAATCAAGTAGCTCATATTATTGTTATAGGTTTTACTGGCCCATTAAAAGGTTGGTGGAATCATTATCTTTCACATGAATAAAGAATAAAAATATTAACCCAATATAAATATGATAAAAATATGCAAATCATTAAGACAGAAAATGGTCAACCATTGGAAGATGCTGTTAAAACTTTAATACTTATATTAACCAAGCATTTTGTTGGTGATCCTATTCAATTTAAAGAAAGAATTAGTGATTTGTTAATTAATTTAAGATGTCCTCAATTATCTGATTTCTATTGGTATAAAGATGTATTTGTAACTAAAGTTATTATAAAAAATGACTATTAACAACCATACTAGAAGAAAAAGTTCATAGACAGACTTTCATATTATTTCGTCCAAAACGTACTAGAATCATTAGTAAAACTAGATGATACTATTTATTTTATTAATCTCACATATGGTGGTATAATAACTACTATTAATATAATTGGTTTAATTATGTGTAATGATCTAAGAATAAAAAGCAAATGGATAAAGAAAAGAAATTTGATAAGAAAGAGTTGGATAATTTTTGTTAACAGTTTGGTTATATTCCATGATTGACTCATTCTAGAAGATACAAAAAGAGAAAAAGAATTTATAAGAATTATTTTAACAAAAAAAATATAAAAACCTTATAAAATGGCAAAAGATAAACAAATATATAATAAACCAATAAAAAATACAGAAAAGTATAATAAAAATTAAAAATAGATTGTTTGCTATAAATGTAAAAAACTTGGAAATTACTAGTCAAATTGTAAGGTCAAACACCAAATTAATGAATTAGATATACCTGAAACATTAAAAGAAAAATTATTAAATATCTTTATAATACATTCAAGTGAAGAAGAGGAAAGCTCTTCAGAAGAAGAAATATATTAATTAAAATAATCATACTTTTAAGAACAATCTTTGGATAGTGAATCAGAAGATGATGAGGTACAGGTTTGTAATTGCCTAGATAAGAATAATTGTATTTATAACAAAACCATTAATGTGCTATCAAAATATGAAGATATTATATTAGAATTAACTGATAAAATTAATGATCCACATGAAATAAAAGAATATTTGGTAAAACTAAAAGATACTTTTAATAATCATACCACTTCAGTACTAGCACCTTATAATTTTTCAGAAATAAAAGGTCACATATAAGACCTACAACAAGAAATTAATGAAATAAAACAAAAGGCTAGAAATTTGAAAGCATCTAATATTAGATTAGAGGTTTCAAATGAATGATTACTTCACGAAATTATATTATTAAAGATAGATAAAAACATTGTAACTCTTGATAAAGAATAGGGAATATGTTCAACAATAGTTATTAAAGATAAAACAAATCATTTTATTAATATCCTTGATACGATAAATTTTCAGAAATGTTATACAAAAGTAACAGTCTCTATTAACCAAGAATTGTTTTTACTACAATTGTTCTATTAGACACAGGAACAGATTTAAATTGTATACAAGAAGGACTAATATCTTCTAAATATTTTGAAAAAACAAAAGAGATATTATCCCAAGCTAGTGGAACAAAATGAAATGCAAATTATAAATTATCTAATGCACATATTTGCAATAGTAGAATTTGTTTTAAAATAACATTTATTTTAATAAAAACTATTAACACCAAAGTAATACTAGAAGACTCATTTTGTGACGCCCCCAAATCCCCACGTACCCACACAGGGAATTCAAGACGTCCGGATGGTGACAACCCGGGTCACCATCCTATCGACGAGTGCTAAGTGTGTGCAAGCGGCACGTGTGCACAAGGAAATACGCAGCGGATAGCAAAGTCATAAAATTAAGTACCAGAATTTTTTTCTTAAATAAAATACAAAGCGATTCAAAGGTACATAATATAATATTACAAAACATAAATATTGTTTCAAAGCCAAATACAAAGCATAAACTTCAACTCAGAACTCCGGCGGAGCCGCATCCTCGGGCTCAGCCTCCTCCTCCTCCTCGAACTCTGCACCAAAATCTACGGTACCAAAAATGGTGCCGCAGGTAAGTAAAATCCAAACACCACTAGATAAAAGCATATTAAACTCAAACAATATGCATGAATAAATGCCAATGCATAAATCTCGCAAACCATATTTTTCCACGCACGCCAAAAACCCATTTGGTTCAAAAACATAACCTTTAAACAAACCTCGCCGTTATCCCCGATAACGGCCCACACACACACCGTTTAAAACCAAGCCTCGCCATTATCCCAGATAATGGCCCAAACCACCATTTTCCCAGAAAATGGATCACAAGTCCTTCGCCATTTTCCCAGAAAATGGCCCGTATCCGAAAACCATAAAAACCAACCGATTATGCATGCACCATGATCTCCCCTAGGGATCATCCGCACACTCTGGCTCTGTGCCACACCGCAGGTAACGTCTACGCGTGTGACACCTACACGAGTGATGCCCAGACTCGCGCCTCCATCTCGCGCGTACCTGGCCAGGCCATCCTCTAGTCCCCGCCACTCTAAGGACCACGGAGTCGACACGACAGCGTTACCGTATCGTGCGATCCGGTCGTCGCCCAGCGACAACCCAGGAGATGTCACTCAGTATATTGCGCTCCCGAGTGACCAGAGGAGCTCCACCGAGATAATACCACATCTCGGCTTGGGGTCGTGATACACGCGCACCAAAAAATCCATTTAACTCATGAAAACCCAGTTTTCAATAATTAACACATGCACGTGCATGCACATGCAATGCAAATAATACGACACCAATTAACCAACAATTCTCAAACATCCATAACAAATAAACAAGCAACTCCGTCCTCAAATCCACCGACCCCCGACTCCTCGGACTCAGTCCGGAATAAAACCAACCAAATAAATTATTGTAAAAGCAATAATATATTTAAATCTAAAATGAAGTTTGGAAAATACTTACAGCGCTATATAATAATTTTTGAAGGTCGCGCGAAGCAAACGGCGATGAGAAAGCAACGTAACAGTGCTAAAGCAGTCCGAAAATACCCACTTTTGACCGGGGACAAACCAAGACCATAGATTGATAGGGGATGGTCTTAGAAGTGTTTATGAAGTCTAGTACGGAAGTGAAGTTTTGGCGTGGGTGGCGGCGAAAATGCGTGGTAGAAGGCGAAATACCAAATCGAGAGTTAGCTCGATAGGGGCTGCTTTCCGATGGATCTAGGCAGCAGAAATGGGTGGGTTTAGACGGCAAGAGAGTGGTGGAGAAGTGGTGAAGATGGTGGCCGAGGTGGTGCGACGCGCGGAGATCGTGACACAGCCGTGCGGCTTGATGGTCTATTCCGGCAAACGGCCGGCCGCGTTGGGATGATCTTGGTGGGGTGGTCACCGGGGGAGGGAAGTTCTGTGGTGGGTGGTGGATGGCCGTATGGCACCGGCAAGTGGCGGTTCTGGGCGGAGGAAATTTTCGGCTACAGTGTAAAATTCTGGGTTGGTGCCGCTACTTTGAGCGGCTCGTGGCGGCTAACGGTGGCTCCGATGACTCTGAAAATTGGAGGGGTTGTAGCCTGATGTGAGGGGAAGAGAATGGCGGGGGTGGTGTACTACACCTCCACCGGACGGCGGAGATATGGGCGGTCGAAGGTGGCTGCGCGGAAAGGAAAAACAGAGGAAAAACTGGGTTGGTGCCGCAACTTCGAGGGGTTCGTGGCGGCTAACGGTGGGTCCGATGGCTCTGAAAATTAGAGGGGTTGTAGTCCGATGGAAGGGGAAGAGAATGGCGGGGGTGGTGTACGACACCTCCACCGGACGGCGGAGATATGGCTGGCCAAAGGTGGCTGCGCGGTAAGGAAAAAGAGAGAAGGGAGAGAGAATTTCCGGAAACGCACGGGCAACGGGGAGAAAGAAGAGGAAAAAGAAAGAGAAAGAAAGAAAAGAAAAAAGAGAAAAAGAAAAAGAGAAGAAGAAAAGAAAAAGAGAAAAGAAAAGATGGAGGAAAAGAAATGAGGTCCAATCCTCACTTGGGAGTCCAAAAACTGATCCAACCGAAAACAATTAACTAAAAGATTTTAAAAACAATAAAACCAAGAAAATAATTTAAACACCACATAAAGCTAAAATATAATAAATAACTAGTAAAAACTAACAACTTAATTTTAAATCCAAAGACAAGCTAAAATAAATTAAACAGCAATTTAAACTCAACACAAATAAAATCCAATTAAAATCGATAATTTAAAATAAAAGAACTAATATTTTAATTAAATTAAAATACTCCTTCAGTGAAAATACACGTAAAAACGGGGTATTACACAGCCAAAGAAGGCTACCACATACTTGTGCTTAAAACAAATTTCGTCCTCGAAATTGCAAGATCAAACATCAGCGCCAAGCATGATACCATATACAACTCATGTTATACTTAAGAAAATCATACCATCAACCATTTCCACACAAGTATGAAGAATACTCTTCCCAAAATACACCCCTATAGGCAATTCCATCATATTCGTTCTAATCTCCCAGAGACGCATCACGCCTAGAACTCTTAAAGCGGCCACGTAAACCGAAATCACCATATCCACAAGAACTTCAAAACCGCACCCAAGTAAATTCCAACAATTAGTATCTTCCCACAATAAATTGTGTTAACCTCAATCAACTCTTGTGCTATAATCTCCAAACTTTCATTGTATACTATATCTTGGTAACCTAATAGTCACTTCCAAAATAAACTATCAATCAACGTAATTTTCTTAACCAAAATATTACTCTCCAATTACAAGTACCTTCACGAAATTTTGAATCATCACTAATTACCCAAGTTCAGTCTAAAATTTAAATACCTAATTATCTCCAAAAATCACGTTTCCGTGCGCACTCTGATAACTCGCCAAAATGCAAAAAGACTATATCCTCATAAATCAACCCCATTGGGTACAACTAACTCAATGCCTAAAATAAGGAAATCATTTACCCCACTTCGATAGAAAACAAAATACCTCCAATACCACGACTTATCACCCACTCATCATTTGGCTCTTGTTGTTTTAATCAAAATCAACATTCCACTAAAATACATTCCTTAATTGATGGCAAGAATCAATGCCGATCAATCTCAATGCCCCAAACTGAAAACACATAACATCGTTCCAAAATACACACCCCTTATAAAAATAAGGAACATATCCAAAAAGCCTCAAGTCCTTCTCGGCAAACCAACAAGTGCGCCTATAACTCCTACCTGACAATCCACACTTTCAAGATCAACACCTAAAATCCAAATATCGTCTAATTTAGAGATAACTAAATTCACTACGAACCACGATTGAATTCACCATAACCTTAATGAACCCTTCTTGAAAACTCACTTACCTACTTCCATTCCCATAACCCTAGTAGTAGCACGACTATTTCCTTCAATTGCATACAAAATTAAATCTCAAGATAGGCCATGCTATTCAAATCTCCAATCCATCAAAACTATTGCACTACCCTCCTGACTCCCACTGCTTATTACTTTACGTACTCGTTTAGGCTATTCACCGTTAATTCCCAAGCTTCCACTTTCAAGATTTTATTATCCACTACCCATGGCTACCCAACAACCTCCTTTCAAGTTAAATACACAGGTCTAAAATTCTCCCAACTGGACACTCAAACTCCAAAGGAAAGTATAGTCTCAAAATTTAAATTCCTATGTGACGTCAAGTCACAACTAATTCTTGAAAATAGACTCAACTATTAATGCCAACCATCACTCCAATTAGTAACCCACTTCGTCTGTACACTCCGATTAGCTCACCAAGAACTTGAAGTTAAGATCTCTTGAATTTAATACCATGACATCTAATCCACTTCAGTACTCGCTAAAGCCACTTCTCTCAAGTCAAAATGAGACTAGAATTTATACTCTCTAAAATCCATACGCCCTCACCACCACTGAAACTGAATCTCATGTACCCTTAGCTAATACCCAAAAATCATTCCAACGTATAAATGATCCATCGCTCCCATTTCCAACATATGTACCTTATCCTCAAAATAAACAAAGTTCATTTTTCCAAAACCTGCACCATCTATTATCCTTAAACTTGATATAGATCAATCCCAGAACCTATTACAAGAACCTCGAGCTATAACATTTTTTTTTTTTTAGATCGATACATTCGATCCTTAGACAAACACACGAACTAGATCGACATCTTCAATCCTAAAAATATATAAATTAGATCATTACCTTTAATCCCCCAAGAAATATCCTCCTTAATAATTCCTATATCCATCCTTCCACTTTATTCAACTCCATTTATGATTGCAGCCTAATCAATTTCTAAAATAATTCCTACTAGTACACCAATTTTGCGAAATTAAAACTTCAATCTCATTATGAATCAGTCCATCAAATCCTCAATTCTCATAACCTTAAATTATACAAAATTACTTTTCCAAAATCCGTTAGGTCGATGAATTTATATCCAACAACAAAACAATTGACTCCCGAACTCTCAAAATCTAAAATTTTAAATAATACCCAATCGTTTCCAAAAATCTGCGAAACCTTAAAACTTTGTTGAAATTCCATAAAATCTATTCATGAAATTTGTTGATCTCATACGTTCTTAGCCGAAACCAATAGTCATTCCAACATACAAGTAATCCATTGCTACTATTTCCATCATCTGGACTTATATCCGCAAATCAACATGAGTCGTTCTTATATCTGCTTAACTTACACCCTTAATATCAGCAAATAGTTATCGTTTTAAGCTTAGTACTGAAAATGACCTTAAACCTGCTAATAATCCATTCCCAAAGGTTCCGAAACATAAGGTCTCAACTTCAATCGAATTGAATACCAACAATTAAACCATTGTTTCCAAAACCTTGATGGATCTATTTCTTCCAAACCGATAAAAATCATTTCCTAAAATCTATTACTACAACCTCGAGTTAACGATAATTATTTTCTGAACTAAGTCGATATCTACAATCCTCAAATAAATATATGAGTTAGTTCATTACCTTCCATTCTCAAGTCTTGGTTTGTCCCCAATCAAAAGTGGGTATTTTCCAATTTTTTACACTGTTACGTTGCTTTCTCTTCGCCGTTTGCTAGCTCGTCGATCCTTCAAAAATTATTATATAGCGTTGTAAGTATTTTCCAAACTTCATTTTAGATTTAAATATATTATTACTTTAACAATAAATATTTGTGACTGGTTGGTTATTCCGGACTGAGTCCGAGGAGTCGGTGGATTTGAGGACGGAGTTGCTTGTTTATTTGTTATGGATGTTTGAGAATTGTTGGTTAATTGGTGTCGTATTATTTGCATTGCATTGTACACGCATATGCATGTGTTAATTATTGAAAACTGGGTTTTCATGAGTTAAATGGATTTTTGGGTGCGTGTGTATCACGACCCCAAGCCGAGATGGGGTATTATCTCGATGGAGATCCTCTGGTCACTAGGGAGCGCAATATACTGAGTGACGTCCCCTGGGTTGTCGCTGGGCTACAACGGGAGCAGGCGGGATGGTAACGCTCTCGTACCGACTCCGTGGCCCCTCTGCTGGCGAGGGCTGGAGGATGCTTGGTTACGAATGCGCGGGGCATGGAACTGGGCATCGCTCATTACGAAGTCATACGCATGGTCGTTACCCGTGGTGTGATGAAGGGAGCCAGGGCTTGCAGATGGGGAGGTCATGGTGCATTCAGTTAAGGAAAATGTGGGCCATTATCTAGGATAATGGCGAGGAAAAAGTTTAAAGGAAATATTTTGGGCTAAATGAGACTTTTGGCGTGCGTGGAAAAGTATTTTTTATGGGATATGTGCATTGGGCATTCTTTCATGCACATTGTAGAGTTTAATATATTTTTATCTTATGGCGTTTGGATTATTACTTACCTGCGGCACCATTTTTGGTACCGTAGATTTTGATGCAGAGGTTGAGGATGAGGAGGAGGCTGAGTCCGAGGTGGCGGCTTCGCCTGAGTATTGGTTTGGAGTGCTTACCTATGGACTTTATTTGTGGTTGTTTTTATGATATGTATTTGGATTTGAGATAGTGTTGAACATGTAATATTTTATTTACGTGTGTTTTAAACTGGTTTGTAATTAAACAAAAATTCTGGTACTTAGTTATAAGACTTTATTATCCACTGCGATGTTTATTTTGTACACATGTTGCATGCACACACACTTGGCACTAGGCGATGGGATGTGTGACCTGTGTTGTTATCATCCCGACGCCTCGAGTTCCACGTGTCCGTACGTGGGAGTTGGGGGCGTCACAGGCTACCCCTTTTTATGTACCCTAAAAATAGTTGTATGCATGTGATTGAATGATGAAGGTTTATGTTTTAAGTCATGAAAAGGGATTTTTATGAAATGATCTGATGCACCTAAAGAATGAAAGGAATGAACAAATAAAAAGAAAGAAAGGAAAGGACTGAAAGAAAGAATGTTTTAATGTATGAATGTATGAATGTATGTAATGACCACAATTGATGAATGATGGTATCAAAAGAGTGGACAGATTGCAATGTCGGGTAAGTACTAGTAGCGTACCTAGTGTTGCTCCCTGACTGAGGGATTCCTGACCCGCGGCCACGGGCAGAATTAGTTCCAAAGGACCACTAATCCCAACACAAGGGGCGTAATTGTATGTACTAGCCAAATGAAAGTGATAAGGATAATTGTATGTATGAATGGTTTTGGTTTTATGAAGGAAAATGCAAGGTGAGAAAATGTTTTGTGGAAAGAAAACATTTTTTTAAAAGAAAAATCACACCTTGTAATGTTTTAAAGAAAAGAAAATGTTTTATGTAAGGTATGTATGCGAGTGAGGTTGGATAAATGAAAATGTATGTTTTTATATTTTTACGGCATGAAATAGTACTTATTGAGTATTTGACTCATTTTATTTTTATGTGTGCTCCACTAAGAAATGAAATAAGGATGAAACTTCAAGACAAACATGGCCAAAGAAAAAGGTGACAGAAGCTTAGGCTTTTTTGTATTTTTTGAATTTTTTGAAAAACCATAGTCATAAAAGGGCTTTATATTTTTAATAAATAATTTTTGTCATAAAACTCTTTCTTAGATTTACAAATAAAATTTTAAATTCTAACTTTAGAATATTTCATATGGAAAAGAAATTTTTTAAAAAAGTCATTGATTCTCATCTTATTTTTTAGAAGTCTCACTATAAAGACATGGGTGTTCTAAGTCCAGATACTCACTCACAATCAAAGTATAATTATCAAACAAAAACCTCGCTACGTACGAATTAATCGACCACAAAACGGAAAAATATCAAATGGGCATGGTACCCTGTAAGACTCATGCTATAAGTATTGAAATTCACAGATTGATCACCTAACAACAACCCCCATCAGTGACTTTATCCATAAATGTCCTTTCAATCACTTTCTAGTCCAAACCACCGGAATCCCTATTGCTTTTGGACCTATAGAGATGTATGAACTGAACTACCAAAGAAGCCTCGGAAGGAACAAAAATTCTCAAAGAGGGCACAAGAAGTACTTGGTAGGAACTACCAATGAAGAGGTTGGAAAATATGTATTTATTTATCAAGAAAGTGTAGGAGAAGAGGTGAATCAGAGTGATCCTTTTTCTTATAGGCCCAAAACTAGGATGAGGAGAAGAAGAGCAGAAACAAAGGAAATAAACACCCCTTGGGTCAAAATCCCATGTCGAGACCTCTTCCGAACACTAGTTCTCCTCCTTTGCCGGCCATGGCATGATTTTTATTTAGTGCGGCCATTAAATACGAAGTGAAATCTAAAAATGGACAAAATTGTTTACATTTCCTAAGAATAGAGGGAAAAGGTATTTCTTTGAAAACTTCTGTGGGCACGGCCACAAATGCTTCCATCCCTGCTTCAGTAATATAGTCTTGGAGAGAAGATTACTACCATGAAAAAGGAAACCAATGCAGCCATAGATGCCGCCATGGAAGAGATTTCTACGGCAATCGAAAATATTATTGAGGAATCAATTGAGGTTGAAAATCTTTTTGCACAATCTACCACTGTCATAGTTATAAGCGCAAATGAAGCAAAGAGGGCAAAGAGTTTCTTTCAACAATCAGGTCGCCCTCTCCTTTGGTTTCTTACCTTGGTGTCGGCCATACCTAGCAACAACCATACACTAATCGGAAAAACTGAAGGCTTAGCAATCGGGATGGGTCTTGGTACTAGATACTCTCAGGTGAGTTTGTGGCAACACAACCGTGTTGAAATCAACACACCGCTAGGTACCAATCTCACCAAGGAATCTTTGGCTGTTGAAACAATTTTCTCCATGGAAGGAATTCCAAACAAATGGTCACAGTGTGTATGGAATCCTCCATGGAAGCCCACTCCGGTCACTGAAAGAGTTTAAAGCCCCATCATTGCTATCCTTACTCTATTGCCCTTCATGAAATCCATAAGTATCAGCTCACCCATTGGATAAAGAGGGAGAGAGAGGACCCTTGTGGGGTTTTCGGCAATATTCCATCAGAGATCTGGCCTGAGTTCTTATATTTTGGTAGCTTTAGCCATACACAAAAACTCTCTCTCGCACCTACACGGAGCACTCTTACGTTGGTAGCAATTCAGATGAGTAGACTCTACATCCTCCGTGCGTTTCAGTGCTACCGAGGTGGCTAGGACATTGAAAATCACCATTACTGGGATTCTATTGGATTTACAGGTGCTTTTACTTTCATTCTTTCTCTCCTCCGGTCTATTTCTGCAGCTTGTGTCTTGTGGTTTTGGTTTTCAAGTATAGGGGAGAATTTGTGTTTAGTGTCACACTGGTAAGGAGTATAAAAAATTCCCTTGGTCAAACAATGATTTCTGAGTATTGAAAGTGTGGGATTTTTGTTCAAACATTAACCAAGCAGCCATCGACAATGGGAGGATCTGGATTTAGTTACTTGTGTTGGATCTTTGATCAAGCAAGGATAGAAGGTACGCGCCGCAGTTGTTTAAGGAAATGCCTGAAAAGGCTCTGCAAATTGGAACATGCATACACGATCAGGTTAGAAAAATGGGATTGGAAGAGAAGGTATGTGTGGGTAATTCTATGGTTGACATGCATAGCAAACATGGAAGAGCTAGTTCTAGAGCTACTGAGGCCATTGAGAAAGTTCTTTCATCACTTAATGGCAAATTGACTGGATTGGTCATCTGGGTACCCACTATGGATGTTTCAGTTGTTGCCCTTACGATTAGGCTTCAGAAGAAGGTGAAATATCAGGTTTTTGGCAGGATTCTTAGTGGGCCATAGAGGTATCGCATGGTGTTGCAAGTTGTAGTACATAAAAATGCTGCTCTTTAGTTACTCAATGACTTGCTAATTAGGGCTATGTTTGGGTGGTATGAGATATATTTTAAAAGTAGGTTGGATTCTTGGGATTTCCTTATAGTTCTTGTTTTTGCTCTGGGGTTCCTTATAATATCACCCCATTGGCCCTTTGGTAGAGGAAGAAAAATATCCCCTTTCAATTTAGCTCTCCTGGAATGCACCACCAATATAAACTATGATGGTCTTGCTGAAGATAGTGAATGTGCTTTAAAGGAGCTTCTCATACGTGTTGAGCTAATAGATGATGCGAATGATTTGAAGAAACGTGGGGGTCTTGATGTGGATATAGAAGAGCTTAATCACAGCGACCTAGATATAAGGGGACTTGCTACGTGGGTTCTTAGGAAAGCCAGTCAGATGAATGTGGTGAAAGCTAGTTTGATAGAAGCTATATCTCTTGTGGGTGGTGCCCGAAAGCAAATGACTCGAGCTCATGAGTTAGTGGAGCTGCCACTAAGGCACCCTCAACTTTTTAAATCAATTGGTGTGAAGCCACCTAAAGAAATTTTGATTTATGTACACCTGGGATCTAGAAAAACATTAATATGAAGGGTTGTTGTTGCTAAACATGGGGCTTTCTTTTTCTGTATTAATGGGCTGTAGATAATGTCCAAATTGGTTGGAGAGAGTGAGAGCAATCTTCAAAAGGCACTTGAAGAAGTTGAAAAGAATGCTCCATCTATTATTTCCATTTATGATATTGATTCTATTGCTCCTAAGAGGGAGAAGACACTTGGCAAGGTTGAAAGGCGAGTTGTTACACAACTATTGACTCTTATCGATGGACGGAATTATCAGGCTCATATTATTGTTATTGGCAGTACAAATTGTCTGAACAGCATCGACCCAGCTTTGAGAAGGTTTGGTCGGTTCAATAGGGATATAGACATGGGCGTTCCTGATGAAGTTGGGTGTCTTGAAGTTCTTTGCATTCATACCAAGAACATGAAGCTCTCTTACAGCTCTCTATATTGAAGTCGCATTGCAATGCATTAGAGAGATGGATGTGATTGACTTGGAAGATGATTCCACTGAAGCTGAGGTGCTTAACTCCATGGTCGTTAGCCATGAGCACTTCCACATTGCTTTTGGAACAAGAAACTCATTTGTTGTGCCTGAAACTGTTTTTGAAGTGCCTAATATCAGCTGGGTGGACCTTGAAGGCCTTTAGAATGTTAAGCAAGAACTTCAAGAGACTGTTCAGTATCCAGTGGAGCACCCAGAGAAGTTCGAGGAATTTGGAATTGTTGCATGCTACTCGCCACTGTCTGATGCAAGCTCCTTTGTGATTCCTTACAATGTCACAACAATTTATTTTTTTGGAAGGGGTGGCTTACGCTTGTACTTGCTCCAGCAATAATTCTTTTCATATCCTGATTTACCCACACCTTATGAGTAATGTGCTTTAGAAGGGGAGGATTTGCAATAGACCAAGTGGCCTTGGACTCGTGGGCTTATATTGTCACGAACGACAAGGACCAACATGCGAGGACCACTGGATTAGATTGGCAGGAACCAAGTTAATGTTAGTTAGTGTCATGGGCTTAGGCCCAAGTAGATTAATGATGTAATGGACTTCTTTTATGTTAGTTGTTCAACCATGGCCCACAAGGCCTAGTAGGTGGGAAGCCTTCCATTAGGGAATTCCTGCATATAGATGTGGGGAGCATACCGTTTGTTTTTGTCTAGAAACTAATAGAATTTTTATTTTCAAATTTATTTTTCTTCTTCCTCTCCCTTATTCTAGAGGTTCTCACCCTCAGAGAGAGATTGTTTATGTAATCCAGAGGGGTGTGTTACACCCTCTAGCAGCGAGCAGTCCTCGGCACTACAAGGCAAGTCCACTGTGAATGTACTGCCGTGAGACCTCAAGAAAATAAATACATTCAAATGCTCGCAACTAATTTAAATTTTCCACCTCAAAGATATTTAATTATGTTCTTATCTTAAGCAGTTTACGATCAATTGTATCTGTTTAAGAATTTTGTAAGTTGTGTGATTTATTATTACCACATTTTTCTTTTTGCATGAACGTAAATGTTGTCTTATTATATTGTGGTAGGTACAATACCAAGTGATTGGAAATATGCAAAAACTAGAGCATTTTGATATTGGATTAAACTATTTTTTTGGATCAATTCTATAAGGAACCAAAAAGAAGAAGAAATGCACAAAAGTGCAGAGAGGCTTTCACACGGGAGTAGCTGTGACTCAATGAAGAATCATTTCATTGCTTAGGGATGTACAGTACAAGGGTCCTCATATACACGTTTATCTTAACGAACTAACAGAAGAATATTCCTAGAATAGATTACAGCTCATTATAAAAGGAAAGTATTTACGATAAATTAAAACAAAAATTAAAGGTGCAGATGAAGGAACAAATAGTTAAGTCGATCATCCTTTTTCATCCTCCTGTGTTGTGGCTGAGCAGTTCGTATTTGATGTTGCTTCATGCTGGGCTTGAATGATTTGCTTGTGGGCTTTGACATTGTGAACTTAGGCGGGATGCACTTGGGCTGGATGCATACTATGTAATAGCCCCCCACAAGATGGAGAATAGAGATTCATTATTCCCATTTTGGGCAAATGTAAGTTGAGAAGATATGCAGGCAGTGCCTTGGTGAAAATGTCAGCTACTTGAGATTGAGAGGCAATGTGAGAGGTGAGGATGCTACCTTCTTGAATCTTATCTCAGATGAGGTGACAGTCAAGCTCAATATGCTTAGTTCTTTCATGGAAAACGGGGTTGGCAGCGATGTGTAGGGCTGCTTGATTGTCACAAAAAAAGTGGGGCAGCTTGTGGATGTTGTACCTTCAAATTAGTGAGGAAGATTCTGAGCCAAGTTAGCTCAAAGCAAGTGGAGGCCATACATCAATACTCAGCTTCGGTTGAGGATCGAGATACCACTGATTGTTTCTTTGATTTGCATGATACAAGAGATTTACCAAGGAGAATACAGTAACCTGTTGTGGAGCGACGTGTGTCAAGGCATGAAGCCCAATCAGAATTGCAATAAGCTCGAAGCTGTAACTGAGATGTAGATGACAATAAAATGCCTTGACCAGGAGCATTTTTCAGATATCTGAGGAAGTTGTGAGCTGCGGAGAGGTGTGAACTTGTGGGCTGACTCATGAATTGACTCAAAAGTTGGATTGCATAGGAGATGTCGGGCTGTGTGATGGTAAGATACAACAAGCGTCCAATGAGTCTTCTATATGAACTGTGGTCAGAAAGAGGTTGTCTAGATGCTTTGTGCAAACAACCAAGGTCTTTGATATGAAAGTGAGTATGCAAGAATTGTTTAAGAGAAGCAATGGATGTTGAACAATTTCTAGCAACAACAATGTCATCCACGTACACTAATAATGCAGTAAATGAAGTGCTATCAACTTTTGTGAAGAGACTATAGTCAGCTTTTGATTGCTCAAAACCAAAGGCAATTAAGGAAGTAGAAAACTTGGAGTACCATTATCTTGAGGCCTTCTTAAGGCCATAAAGACTTTTAACCAGTTTGTATACCTTATGAGGTTGCCCTTTATTGTAACCATGAGGTTTCTTCATATATATTTCTTCTTCCTAGTCACCATGGAGAAAAGCGTTGTGAACATCAAATTGATGTAAGGTCCAACCCTTTACTGCTGCCACAGAAAGAAGTACTCGAACTGTTACTAATTTTGCAACTGGAGAAAAATTTGTGGTATAGTCGATGCCTTCTTGTTGTGTGAACCCCTTTGCCACAAGTCTTGCCTACAACTTCTCAATGGAGCCATCAGAATTAAATTTGATTTTGTAGACATATTTACAATCAATGGGTTGTTTACTAGGGTATGATCCATGATTTTGCAGTGAGTGCAGTAGGGTCTGTTGGTTTTCTTGTTGGGTCGGGATTGGGGTGAAAATTTAGAGGCAGTGAATGGTTTCTTGATGGCTAAAGCCATTGAGTCAGGTGATGGGTTATGGTTAACAAGGTGGTGTTGTCTGTCTTGTTGTTGAATTAAGGAAAATACCTTAGTAACATATGGCATAGGTTCTAAAAGCATGATTTGGTCACGAACATTAGAGTAAACATCATGCAATCCCATTAAGAATTGAAACACACAATCACGCAGATATCGATCCATAAGAATTTTCATGGAGCTGTAGTTGCAAATAGGAATAGGGTCGTAGATGGAAAGCTCATCCCAGAGGCTTTTGAGCTTCCCGTAATAAGCACTTATAGAGTCATTGTCTTGGAAAATGCTGGCAAGAGACTTCTTGAGCTGAAAAATATGGGGTCCATTCTATTGAGAGAATCGATCTTGAAGATCAAGCCAAAGCTCACGGGCGTCATCCACAAATGCAACACTTGACTTAATGGATGGGCTGATCGAATTTTGAATCCACGACACCACCATGTCATTGTAGCGGTCCCAAAGTTCCGTGAGACGATCGGCTGGTTCAGTGGGATGTTGGATGTCTCTAGTGATGAAACCCAACTTATTTTTGGCACGAAGGGCACGGCGCATTGCTCATGACCAAATGGCGTAGTAATCAGCAGTGAGAAGGTTGGTGATGAAATCACGACGGGGTTGTCACCATTGTCTAGTCGAAAGGGGTTGCTATGGTCTGTGAGGTTTAGATAACGTGCCATGGGGTTGGCACAGAAAGTGTTTGATGTTGGGTTTGTATGAAGAGAGGAGGAGTCAGAATGGGTGGGAGAATAACTAGCGGAATTTTCATGGTGATCATCCATGGAAATTAGCTCTCAAGCTCTGGTACCATGTAAGGAACCAAAAAGAAGAAGAAATGCACAAAAGTGCAGAGAGGTTTTCACATGGAAGCAACTGTGAATCAATGAAGAATCATTTCATTGCTTAGGGATGTACAGTACTAGGGTCCTATATACACGTTTATCTTAACAAACTAACAGAAGAATATTCCTAGAATAGATTACAGCTCATTATAAAAGGAAAGTATTTACAATAAATGAAAACAAAAATTAAAGGTGCAGACGAAGTAACAAATAGTTAAGTCGATCATCCTTTTTCATCCTTCTGTGTTGTGGCTAAGCAGTCCGTATTTGATGTTGCTTCATGCTGGGCTTGGATGATTTGCTTGTGGGCTTTGATATTGTGAACTTGGGCTGGATGCACTTGGGATGGATGCATACTATGCAATAAATTCTATTCTTGACCTTTAATATCTCAACAATACAAGTTGTTCTAATGATATCAAATAATCTTTCTGGCCACCTTCCATCAAGTATGGGCCTTTTGCTTCCAAATCTTCAAAAATAGTCTTGGCCAAAATAAACAGTGGAATGATTCCCAACTCTATTCTTAATGCTCCACAGCTCACCATGCTAGAATGGAGTCAAAACGCATTCTTAGAATGGGAATTTAAGGCTTCTCGAGGTGCTCAACCTCACATATAATAATTTGATCATTCAAATTCCAGAACTTAGGAGCCTTTTATCGTCTTTGTCAGACTGCAAATATCTCAAATATTTAGGTTTGTCCAAAAATCACTTGAATGGAATTCTTCCAAATTCTGTTGGGAACCTCTCGATCTCTGTTCAAAATCTTCAATTACGTGATTGCAATATTAAGGGCAACATTCTTAAAGAGATTGGCTATTCAAATTCAAGTAGCTTGATCGATTTGAGCTTATACCATAATGAACTGGGAGGACTAGCTTGTTCCAACTACAATTGGAAGATTGCACATGCTCTAATGTTTGGTTCTTTATGGTAATAGACTAAAATGTTTCATCCCATATACGCTCTATCATTTAGGAAGTTTGGTTAAACTAAGTGTAATGGGCAATGAGCTTTTTGGACACATTCCTTCATGCATAAATAATATGACTTTGCTAAGAGCTCTTGACTTGGGTTTCAACCAATTAACTTCTTCGATTCCTTTGAGCTAGTGGAGGCCTACTGATCTCTTGGAGGTTTATTTATCATCAAATTATCTTAGTGGTTCTCTTTCTTTAGATATTGGATATATGAATGCCTTGAGAGTATTAGATTTGTCAAAAAACCAAATAAGAGGTCATATCCCTGTTACAATTGGATTGCTAAAATGTCTTACTACTCTCTCTTTGGCAATTAATTGACTAGATGGCTCAATTCCAATATCTTTTGGTGAATTGGTAAGCTTAGAGCTCTTAGATCTTTCCTATGATAATTTGAGTGGAGAGATTCCCAAGTCCTTAGAAGAACTTCTATACTTGAAAGATTTAAATTTGTCTTTCAATAAACTACAAGGAGAAATTCCTTGGAGTGGACAAGTTATATACTTATCAGCTGCATCATTCATGTCAAACCGTGGACTTTGTGGTGTGGCTTAAATGCAAGTTCCCCCATGCAAAGCAACAAAGGCCATAGGAGTGAAAATCGTAAAATTTGTAGCAATTGCAATTGGGTTGATGATACTTGCATTATATGTTGCATTTGTCTCGATAAAATGTCAAAAGAGGAATCCCAATTTGTCACATGAAACAAATCCATTGCGTTTAGCAACATGGAGGAGAATTTCACATCAAGAAGTTATCTGAGAAAAATGCAAACAAATTACTTGGAGAAGGGAGTTTTGGGCTTGTTTACAAAGGAATGCTCTTAGATGGAACAAGTGTTGCCATAAAAGTTCTACACTTGCAAAAAGAAGGGGCATTCAAAAGCTTTCACAAAGAACGTGAGGTATTACGCAATATTCCTCACTAAAATCTTGTCAAAATCAATTGCACTTGTAGTAACATGGACTTCCAAGCCTTGGTATTAGAATACATGCCTAATGGGAGCCTGGACATGGGGTTATACTCTGAACACCGACATTGCTTAAATATGTTACAAAGGCTAAATATAATGATCGATATGGCAAGAGTAGTTAGTTTGTATCTTTCCTTCCTCTTTTAGTCTTTCCTCTCCCGTAACTAGGTATCTAGGTATGGAAGTAGGCCCCTACCAAGGTACTTCATCTTGGTTATTCAACACCTAATGTTCATTGTGATTTGAAGCCTACCAATATCTTATTAGATGAAGATATGGTCGCTCTGTCGCAGATTTTGACATTGCCAAACTCCTTGGTGATGGAGTTTCTCTAACACAAATAATGACTCTTACTCAATTGGATATCTGGCACCAGGTAAGCTATTCTAACTCACATGCATAAACATACATTATACTCTATATATACAAGAGGTAAAATATTGATGTTTGCACTTCATTTCTATGTGTTTTCTTTCATTATAGTACCATATTACCAGATTTTCTCATGATATATAATTGTAACATGTGTATAGAGTATGGATTTGAAGGAATTGTATCTATGAGGGGCAATATATATAGTTATGGCATTTTATTGATGGTGACTTTTAGAAGAAAGAAGCCCACAGATGATATGTTTACCGGAGACATGAGCTTTAAGTATTTGGTATAGGAATCATTGGCCCTTTCTGTACTTGAAGTTCTTGACAACAATTTGTTAAGAAATGAAAATGAAAATGTTGCTATAAAGGAGTGCTTATTATCTACTTTGGAATTGGCTTTGGATTGATGTGCAGATTAACTTGAACACAGGATTGGTATCGAATATGTGTTAGCTACACTCGAAACGATCAAATTAAAGTTTTTCAAAGATATTGGAGGAGGCTAATGTGAGAGACAAGTTTATTTGCATCTCATGATTTCATTTTTATGGTTTTGATTCCATATAATATGTACAATAAATAAAAGATATGCTTATAATTATTACTTGTCACAGTACACCTATTACCTATATGATTTCTAAGTTATCTTCTAGATCTTCTATTGTGCCATCATGGCATTTCTCTAATTATTTTTATACTTTATTTGAGTAATTTCCTGATTACAATACTCATGATCTCTTCTACTCCTGCATCTTGCGCTTCTTTTTCCCGTGGCCAAATTAGCTTGCATGTGTCAACTAATTATATTATTTTCTCCAATTATAATGCCCATCTCTTCCGCTAGCTTCAGAAATTTTGTGAAACGTTTCAGTTTTGGATCTGGAAGAGGGAAGGGATGTCTTTTTCCTTTACGGTTTAACATTTTAGACTCAACTTTTATGTATGAGTATTGTCATTCTCTCCTTTCCAGGCGGATGGTCTCTCTCTTCCCAAATTTTGCTTCTTTTCTTCTCCTCCTAATTAGTATGTTTATTTGGTCTCGTCCACAACCTGCCTTCATCTTCGAAGTTTAGGCCTCATTTAGTTATACATATGATGTGAGAAGAAATGAGGAATATGTAAATAGTAGTGATACAGTTTGTGTTTGAAATTAAAAAATGTTTATATTTGAATATTAAGATAAGATGAGATAAGATGAGACGAGATGAGTTGAGATTATCTGTAAAATTTGAAAAAGCAGTGGTTCTACACAACACTACACCTAGCGGGGGGGTGAATAGGCGTAATCCGATTTTTCTTGTCTTTTTAAAAAGATTGTTAAACAACAATTAATCAAAGCAATAAATCACACAAATAATCAACACAAGATTTTGTTCACGGAGTGGAAACTCATTTGAAGAACGTCTTCAAAATCTAAAACCACTCCGGGTATAAGACACCACCTCAAATCCACTATAGAAAATTTAGTTTGTTACAACCAATTTAGAGACACTCACAAAATCTTTGTAGTAGCTAAACTTGACTTGCAACACCGCGAGTGACCCACTCGATCTCTACACGCATGTAGTGTCGGAACTCCGACCTTTCTATAGCTTCCCACGAGAACCTCTCGATCTCTACATCACCACCAGCTCCGGACTCTTCCGGCCAACGAACTTGTCCACTCCAATGGACTCAATTGAAGATTGCTGTTGAATGTAGTGTGGTGGAGATGTGTTTATCCAAGAGAGAATCAACCAAGTGGGGGAGAGGTTGATCTAAAATATCTTGGAGGCCCTTAGGGTTTTTGCTCTGATTCTCCACACTTAGAACAGCAGAGAAGCTGTTCTATTTATAGTACAACTCAAAGGAGGCTAGGGTTTTAAGTCATCTGGAACATTCGCTCGAGCGCAGTGTCGAGCGAAGGTCGAGCGCCGAAATCTATCTGAGTTCGCTCGAGCTAAGTGTCGAGCGAGGGAGCGAAACAATCTGCCTAAGTTCGCTCGAGCCGTGTGTCGAGCGAGGGTCGAGCGGTCCAATCTGCTTGAGTTCGCTCGAGCCAAGTGTCGAGCAGGTGTCGAGCGGCCAACTCTACTTGAGTTCGCTCGAGCGCCCTGTCGAGCGAGTGTCGAGCGGTGACACCTGTTTTGTCCAGTGATCAGCACACTTCAATCCTTTTTCGCTTCAACACTTGTTACAACACTATTTTACATAGGTTTTCACAAGAATATGCCAATCAACTCATTTTTGCCTCAACAAAATCAAACGGGGCTAAGATTTCTAATCAATGAAGATGAAGCAATTCATTGGAATTGAGCCATGAAAATCATGGTTCCCTATTTGCAGGGGAATGTTGCTTATAAAATTGTTACCATAAAATAAAGTATCTTCGGGAGTAAATTTTTGTGACAAGATGGTTGAGCTCTTGGATTTTTTGTCATGGGAAATTCAGACTGGTTATTACTAGATGAAAATATGTTTTGTGCTATCGAAATGTTTTTTTTTTCTTGTTTTCCCGAGGGTTGTGCGTATACCACACGAAGTACTAGATAAACTCAAGCCGACCAACAGATTCTTTACCCCAAGTGCGTATAATACACGAGGTGGACTTAAGATTGCCGTGCACCAATTAAAGGGTTAGAAAAATGGAGATATTTGACACGGAAATTTATTTCACAAATTTTCTTAGTTTTAATTGTTTTTATTCAGAGTGTTTTGTATATTTCTTAACTCGTTTGTTTAGAATTTTAGGTGTCTTTTACATTTATTTAATTCTTAGAAACCCTTGATATTTTGCAGATGTTTAATTATTTAATTAGATTGAAATTTGGATGATGTGAAGAGACAAAAATTGGGCTAGGCTTAGAGAGCAAATCCTAGTTGGTCTGGTCTAATCTAACCAGAATACTGTTTGGTTTTTGGGTTCTAACTCGAGCTACATACGTCAGTTTCAGGTCTTGTTTGGCTTGTTGGAAAACTAAGACGTTGACCTAAAACTTTTATGCAGAGCTCAAAACCCAGTTATGCTGTTTTGAGGTTCAAAATTTAGTAGAAACGGAGAATCAGAATCTGTCCGGAAGTTTATTGCAGCCCAGACCCTGTTTTGGTTTTCAACTTGTATCTAGAGTTTTAGAAGTCAGAATAAATCAAGCTTAGGTGCGTCGGAAAACCGAGAACAAGGTCTAAAACATTCATGAAGGGCCCAGCTCGAAAATGTGTCATTATGATGCTCTAAAGCTAGCTAGAAGTTAGGAAGCCAAGAATTCTGAATTTTCAGCAACATATATGGGGAATATCTTTTGTTTTAAAATTTGAAAAGAGAATAGATTTTGAATGGATTGGATGACCTGAAGATATGGAAGGAGGGTTTTAAAAGGAAAAATTTCCAGATTAAAAAAAGAAAGAAGAAAGAAGAAAGGAAGAAAGAAAAAAAGAAATCACAATAGGAATTTACAAGAAATTTAAATTCGAAATGTGCTAGGAGACAACCTGGACATACTTAAATATATTGACCGTAAGTTTCTGCTCACATATCCAATTGATTCGATTCTTAATTGGTTGGAAAGCTATCGTAAAGGGCTACAACTTCTGAAGCCCTTACATGGATGCCAAAATAAGTTAAAAAAGTCAGACGATTTTTTTAAGAGAAATCAAGAAAACCTTAGGGTTGCTTTTCTACCATATATAAGCATATTATTGGCACAAAAATGAGAGTTTTTGTTTCACCAGAGAAAAGGATTAGGGGAGTTGAATTCAAAAAGAAAAATAGGAGAATGAAGCTTGCTACCAAGTCTCGATGAAGAGAGATATTCAACAATCTTGAATGCTTTATCAACCTATTTCAAGCAAAAGAGTTTTATTCTCTTCTCTTCTAATTTTCTTTTGATGTATTCCAATAAGAACATGGTTGAATTCAGATTTTTCATGAACTAATTTTATTTTTTAGGGCTTTGATTTAGTCTAGCTTTGAACACAATTTATATTCCAAGTTATTTTATTTTCAGTATTTCTATGATTGAGTGTTTATTCCTTGTTCTTAATACTTGCAATTTTCTAGCCAATTATTGTTAGATCTATTGAATTGCAATGAAACTGAGAGGTGATTTGTGATTAAAACTCTACGATTAAGCACTATTAGTTGAGCAAAAGTAGAAATAATTTACCACGATTAGTGTGATTTTCAAGAAAATCTCAAAGAACTTAATGAGTCTCTAATTAGTTAAATTCACATAGAGATATGATGAGCTATTAGTTAGAGATATTTTTAATATTGTTGGAGAGAAGATATGAAATAATTAAGGGATTTCTATCATCAAATTGGGACATTTGGAATTTTAGAACGAGGAAGAATAAATTGTGTAGGATTTTCTAGGTGTTTATACTATTTTATTCATACTTTTATTTTTTTTAAAGTATTTAAATTTAATTTAAATGGTAAAATCTTTCCATTTTTTTTCAGTTTTTCAAATAGTAATTAATTTACTAAATTTCAGTACTCAATAACAAAAATTAATCTTTGTGGGTTCGACATCTATTTTCTTAAAAACACTTTACTACTTGTTATGATTCTGTGCACTTGCAGATATTTTCACATGAACAAGTTTTTTGTGTTGTTGCAGGGGAATAATTAATTGTTATTGATATTGATACTAGCTAGATTGTTACTAATTTGGATTATTTATTTACTTATTTTTGAAGTTTGGTTTGATTAGATCTCAGTTTTGCTTTTCTTTTATTTTTATTTTAGGATTTAAAAGTGTATGCCCCAATGAAAACCATTAGAGTATACACTTTTTGATCCTTAGATTGAAAGAACTTTGTGTCGAATCAATAAAAAGAAGAACTCTAATTGGTCTGATATACAGCGTGAACACTTACAAATTTTTTTTTCCATTTTTAGAGAACTCAGTTTTTGCATGAGCAAATCAACCAATTCAATCAGAAACCTGATAAGACTTTTCAAGCCAGTTGGAAAAAATTTAAAGATTTGGTAAACATATGTCCACATCATAGTTTCGAATCTTGGAGGTTGGTGAGCTATTTTTACACTAGTCTCACTCCAGAATATAAACAGTTTGTTCAGACAATGTGCAATGGGAAATTCTTTAGCAAAAAATCCGATGAAGCACTATCATTTTTTTACTATCTTGCTGAGAGTGCACAACAGTGGAACACTCGGACTAATCGAGTGTCGTTAACAGCACAACCACTAAGGACTATTTTTGGTGGGGACAGATATGAGCTTAAGGAGGACATTGATGTTCAAGCCCGAATAGTTGTATTAACTAGAAGACTTGAGGTCATGAAAATGGAAAAAATGAAGGCTGTGAAAGTAGTAGAGGCATGCTCTATGTGCACTGATTCGAACCATAAGCCCAAGACTTCCCGATAATTTTAGTATTTCAAGAAAGTGGGTCTGAACAGATACAATTAGCTAACTGGTTAACAAAGTACAGAATCAGCCTTTTCCAACATATATAATCCAAGATAGAGGAATCACCCAAATTTCTCATGGAGAAATGATCAGCCTGGCCGGTCTCCACCATCTTCGCAGCAACCATTTCATTAGAGTGCTCCTCAGTACCAGAATCAGCCATATCAGAGTTCTTAGAGCTATCCTTTTGTAGCGCCTCCTTGATTTCAGCCTCATGTAGCTGCACAGAGTTCTTAGCCTTCATCATCTACAAAGAAGTCTGTAGACGATAGTATGGCACAAATGTCCAATACACTTCAGCAATTCATGTAGATTCAGGCCACCACAAACAATAAGAGCACTCAGGCCATAAATGAGTTGCATGACACCATTAATAAGATGAGAACGACCTTGAGCACTCTAGAGAAAGGGAAATTTCTAGCACAACCTCAACCTAATCCTCAAATATATAGGCAACAACAACAGCAAATGCATAATGTCTCAGGAGAGGTTATTGAGACGACAAAGACTGTTCTTACTTTGAGAAGTGGAAAGGAAGTTCCCCAACCTGAGATGATTATGGATAGACAGGTAGTTGCTTCTAAACCTAAAAATGTAACAGAGACTGATGAAAATGAGAAAGAACCAGAGGAAGTGAGGCTAGAGTCAAAGAAGCCTGTGAGTGGAGAGGTCGAAACTAGTAGGGGGTACCAACCTGTGGTTCCCTATCATCAAAGATTGGCAGCTAGCCAAAAGAACAAATATCACACTAAGATTCATGATATTTTCAAGCAAGTAAAGATTAATATTCCACTCCTGGATGTCATACAACAAGTGTCTTCGTATGCAAAATTTTTGAAAGACTTGTGCACAGTGAAGAGAAAGCTGAATAAGAAAAAGAAAGCCTTCCTAATAGAGTAAGTTAGTGCATTGATATTGAGCAAGACTCAAAATTTTGGAGATCCTGACCTCCTCACATTTCCATTATGATTGGTGAGTCATGCATTGGGAGAGCTCTACTTGATCTGGAGAGTAGTGTGAACTTGTTACTATTCTTAGTGTATGAGCAATTGGGATTGGGTGAGATAAAAAAGACCTCCATCATGCTACAGTTGGCTGATAGATCAGTTAAAGTGCCAAGGGGTATAGTTGAAGATGTGTTGGTCTAGGTGAACAAATTTTCTACCCAGTGGATTTTGTAGTTCTTGACATGCAGCAGCCAGTCTCCACTATTCACCATGCACCTGTCATTCTTGGACACCATCCTTGCTACCTCCAATGCACTTATCAATTGTCGAAGTGGAGTATTGAAGCTCACTTTTGGGAATATGACATTGGAGATGAATGTGTTCAATGCTTGCAAGATGCCTAGTGGATGCAACGATTCAGAGGTGCATGCTATTGATATGATGTATGATTTTGACGTTTCAGAATTGTTATCAGTATTTGATTCTGAGAGTGCATCTGATGATGGCTTTGTTGAGCAGTCTGAGGTTCTTGTTGAGACAATTTCTACATCATTAGAATAGGTAGAATTAGATGGGTAGTTGACAGAGATAATTGGGTCTCTTTAGTTATCATATGTAAGTACACGAGTAATTGGCGTAGGCCAGTCTTTGAAGCTCTTGATTTACCAGGAGCCATAAAGTCATCAAAAGAAGAAATCCCAATACAAGAGTTGAAGCCACTACCCGAGAACTTGAAGTATATTTTTCTAGGTCCCCCAATTGAGGGTACATTTTCGATAGTCATTTCTTCTCAGCTTACTTCAAAGCAGGAATCAGAATTATTAACAGTGTTGAGACATCATCGAGGAGCGATAGGCTGGACTATTGTAGACATTAAAGGTATTGACCCTTCAATTTGTACCCACAACATTTTTCTGGAATGAGATGTGAGACCAATTCGTGATGTACAGAATAAAGGAGGTGGTCAAGAATGAAGTGCTGAAATTGTTAGTTGTGGACATCATCTATCTTATCTCCGACAGCAAGTGGGTAAGTCTGACACAGGTAGTCCAAAAAAATCTAGTTTAACTGTTATTGAAAATGCTAATGGTGAGTTAATCCCGACTAGGAAGGTAACGGGCTTGAGAATGTCTATTGACTACTGAAAGTTAAATTCGGTCAGTCAAAAAGATCACTTCCCATTACCTTTCCTAGATCAGATTTTAGAAAAAGTAGCTGGTAATACTTTTTATTATTTTTTCGATAGCTTTTTTAGTTATTATCAAATTGCCATAGCACCAAGAGAAGATCGTCTTCACTTGCCTCTTTGGTACTTTTGTTTTTAGAAGAATGTTATTTGGTTTATGTAATGCACCTGCTATTTTTCAACGTTATATGATGAGCATTTTTTCTTATATGCTTGATGACATGTGTGAGGTTTTTATGGATGATTTTTCTGTGTTTGGTAAATCTTTTGATGTCTGTTTAAAAAATCTTGCTGCTATGTTGAAAAGATGTAAGGAGAATAATTTATTGCTGAATTGGGAGAAATGATATAGGCCATGGCCAATAATATCATGTATAATGCAGATTTTTTGGCAGAGTTAGTAAATATTTTACTAACTACGAATTAATTGGCGAAGCCCATGTACATAGGAAGTATGCAAAATCTCCAAGACCTATTAACATTGAACTACTAAATTAGTGAACATTTTACTCATGGACTACCCCACCATTAGTAACAATGGCTGAAAACCATATAAATAGGGAAAACATAAAAAATCTAGCTAAACAAGAATACAGTATGTTCCTTATTATTAAAACACATCTCATTTCCTTCCAACCATATGAAGGTGATAATACATAAAGGAGTCATCTTCCATGCCGCTGCCACTAAAAAGCAAGAATGAATTTTTGGTCATCAACTTCTCACCTTGTCTATAGAACCCTCAACTTTATATAGGAAACATTCTCAACTTTAAAATAACATCTAGCCTCAATAATTACCTCACAATCAAGAAGAATGGAAAAACAGTCAGAACATATGTGACGCCCCCAAAATCCCCACGTACGGAAAACGGGGAATTCGAGGCGCCCGGATGGTGACATCACGGGTCACCACCCTATCGAAGAGTGCCAAGTGTGTGCAAGCGACAAATGTGCACAAGAAGATACGCAGCGGATAGCAAAGTCAAATACTAAGTACCAGAATTTTTTTCTTAAATAAAATACAAACGGTTCAAAGGCACATAATAAAATATTACATGATATAAATATTGTTTTAAAACTAAGTACAAAGCATAACTTCAAATCAGAACTCCGGCGGAGCCGTATCCTCGGGCTCAGCCTCCTCCTCCTCCTCGAACGCTGCATCAAAATCTACGGTACCAAAAATGGTGCCGCAGGTAAGTAAAACCCAAACACCACTAGATAAAAGCATATTAAACTCAAACAAAGTATGAATGAATGTCAATGCTCCAAAACTCATAAATCATATTTTCCACGCACGCCAAAAACCCATGGCTTAAAAACATAACCTTCTAAAACCAAGCCTCGCCATTATCCCAGATAATGGCCCAAACCACCATTTTCCCCGAAAATGGATCACAAGACCATCGCCATTTTCCCAGAAAATGGCCCATATCCGAAAACCATGAAAACCAACCAATTATGCATGCACCATGATCTCCCCTAGGGATCATCCGCACACTCTGGCTCTGTGCCACACCGCAGGTAACGTCTACGCGTGTGACACCTACACGAGCGATGCCCAGACTCGCGCCTCCAACTCGCGCGTACCTGGCCAGGCCATCCTCTAGTCCCCGCCACTAAAAGGACCACGGAGTCGACACGACAGCGTTACCGTATCGTGCGATCCGGTCGTCGCCCGGCGACAACCCAGGGGATGTCACTCAGTATTATCCACTCCCGAGTGACCAGAGGAGCTCCACCGAGATAATAACCCATCCCGGCTTGGGCTCGTGATACGCACACTCCCAAAAATCATTTACGCCAATAAAACATGATTTTTCCAATAAAATAAAATACAAGTGCATGCATCATGTAAATGCCAATTTCAATGCTCGACAAATAAATTCAACCATAGCACAACAAATCAAGCAACTCCGTCCTCCATCCATCCGACCCCCGAACTCCTCGGACTCAGTCCGGAATCAGCGAAACCAACCAAATAATTATTGAAGAGTAAAATACTATTAAATCTAAAAGTAGCGTTTGGAAAATACTTACAGATGCTATATAGTGATTTTTAGAAGGTTCGGCGCGACGAAACGATGGGCGAAAGCAACGTAACAGTGCAAATGCACTGTACCGTGGGTCGCAAAATACCCACTTTTGACCGGGGACAAACCAAGACACCAAATTGATAGGGAATGGTCTAGGGATGTTTATGAAGCTAGTGGAAGTGAGTTTTGGCCGTGGGTGGCGGCGAACGCGGTGGTGGATCGGCACAAAAGCAAATCGGACTTGGAGGTGAGGAGCCAGCTCGGTGGATCACCGTTGGCCGGATGGAATTTTGGAGTTAGGTTCATGGAAGAGTAGGGAAAAGATGGTGGAGTGGTGGACCGCACGGGTGGACGACGGCGGCGGATCGGGCCTCAAGCCGTGCGGCTTGTTGGGATTTTTCCGGCCAAACGGCCGGCCGGTTGGGGCTGGGAGTCGGAGGGGATGATCACCGGCCGGAGGGGAGTCGACCGGCAGGGGTGGCGTCGGGCACGACGCCGGCGAACGGCGGGCCTGGGCGGGAAGGCTTCCGGACGTGGGTGAGGAGAGAGAGAGAAAGAGAGGGACGCGGGGAGAGAGAGAGAGAGCCGAACGGGAGAGGGAAAAAAAGGAAAAAGAAAAAAGAAAAAAGGAAAAAAGAAAAAGAAGAGGAAAAGAAAAGATGAAGGAAATTAATGAGGTCCAGTCCTCACGTCGGAAGTCCAAAAACTGATCAGCCGAAAACGGTAAAAACATAAAACGATTAAAATAAATTAACACTACATCAAATAAATAAATAAACACCAATAAAATATTTTAAACACATCAATAAGCTAAAATAAAATAAATAACTAGTAAAAACCAATTATTTAAATTTTTAAAACCAAAAACAAGCCAAAATAAATTAAATCACAATTTAAATCCAACAGCCAATAAAATCCATTTAAAACTCGATAATTTAAAATAAAAGCACTATAAAATATTTAATTAAATTAAAATATCCCTTCAGTGAAAATACACAAAAAAGCGGGTCATCACAACATACCCTAGCTTCTTTTTTGACTTACCCTTAGATAATGAGACTCCCAAAAGGGAGAAACACGGAATCTGTCTAGCCTTGAGCCAACTCTACGATTAGAGTTACGTGTATCCCCCCCCCCCCCCCCTCCAAACCAAAGGCAGATCCAACAACTTCTAGATAAAACTAAAAAATAAAAAAAAATAAGCTAAGAAAAATCCTCCATAGCTAATGACATGAAAGAATTATCCTCCCTATCACTAGAAACCTATCCAGACATCAACTATGACCTATGACCTATAGGCACCTCCTTTCAATATCATTGACCTAACACATGTATATCCATACAATGTTGTCCATACAATACCCTTAACCACTCAACTCCATTTAAATAGTTCTTTCCCTTCGATACCTTTGTGATTTCCTGCATCTCCTTTCGCGATAAATAATTACAAAGTTTCATACAATTCTTGATCTACCATTTATATTACTCATATGCCTTGCTTAACTTGTATAGTTTCCTGGGACTCGACCATATGGATAAGGCTTGGATGCATATTGAAAATAGAGTGCGTTCCAATGATTACACATCAGACGTTAAACAATTCATAGATACGGAATGGATATTCAATGGCAATGAGGAAACTTTGCTAGATGCCACATCCTCTGACGACAATGGTGATACTACCTATAACAACAATGACTACATTGATGATGTTGACACGATGTTAGATGACATTTGTGTGGGATCCTTTATGGACAATTCTGGTAGAAAAAAATTGAATTCAGATGGGGGTCAAGAACGACACACCTCTGGTGCTCCAATACACCCTAACTTTGACGAGTTACTAGACGACACAAGACATCCACTTTATCCAAGCTGCACAGAGTTCTCAAAGCTACTATTCATAGTCAAGTTGCTTTACATAAAGATGGTGGTTGGACTGTGAAGTCATTTGACATGGTTATAAAGCTTCTGCAAGTTGCCTTTCCTCATGCTTTGTTCCCTGACTCATATAATGAGGCTCACCGCTTACAGCGCGGTTAGGGCAAACAACCTTCTATCGATTATTACTTATTGCGATTGGTGCTGTTATATGCTTGGTTGTAAATATATGTTTGTATCCCATCTGGTCAGGGGAGGATTTGCTTTAGTTGCTGAGTGGTGGGAGGTAGAGTAGTAGACAGCAAGCTGGGGACAATGAATAAGTGATAGTAAGTGCAACAATAAAATTGTGAGTGTGTGTGAGTCTGTCAGGTTTTAACACACACATTTATAGACCAGTTTCTATAGCTTAATTAGACCGATAAAGATTGCTCAAATTTTATTTCCACTCTTGTTTGGTGAATAATGTTGACACAAGATTACAAGTGAAAGGCGAACAAATGATGTCTCTAGTTGATTGCAGGATGGATCTTGCCAATGCCTTTGCTTCAGTAAGATATTCACTAGAGTCCTCAGAACTTCATCGATGTCAAAGAAAATGAAAATAAAAGTCTTGTGATCAATGCAAGAGAGATCGAATAGGCCCTAGAGTCGTTCGAACCTCTTACTGAAGTTAGAGTTTACTGTTTTCAAAATTTACTGAATACATGTGTATTCCAAGAATATCTTCCAAGAACAGCAATTAAAAGAACAAGTACATGTATATTTTTTATATTCCAAGAATGTCTTTTAAGCTTTCCTCAACACAAACATCACTTTTTATTTTTAAGAAGTAACAGACATCACTTTCTTATCTCATGGTTAATTACTTGTCCCATCTTTTACAATATCTATAGCACACGTTAGACCAGCTAGAGCTGCTCATGCAAGGTTCGGATAAGGATTTTATTCTTGGGACTTAAATCCTGCTCTTTTAGTTTCAAATTGTTGAAAGCTTGCCTCATTTTCTTATGAGCACTGCTTGGCAATTTTTACAGTAGCAATACCTCATTTTCTTGGGACTTAAAGCTTGCCTCACCTATTCTAGATGTCAAAGATATGTAAAAAAGATTATTATTTATCTACGTTTGATATTCATAAAAACTGCCTTCAAAGGGAAATTGATGATCATTATCTTTCACACTACAATAATATGATTAGAACGGAAATGGAAAAACCACCAATACATTCAATCTCAAATAACTATACTAGCCCATTGCCTGGCACTACGAGAACCTCCTAAATTATTGGTTTTCCATTACAAAAGTTTCACTGTATGTTCAGAAGTGACAAATTTGCCCACAAATTCCCATGTGCCCAATGTTGTAAGGGAGGGGAATCATCGAACGTGCTGTAATCATGATATATGCATTCCGGCTGTATGCCATCCAACCCAATTTGCATATGTAAATATGAAGAAAATAAATATTTAATTTATGCACATAGACAAAAATGACTTCATATACTCCCTGCACATGGCAACATTCCATCTGGTCAAATTGACAAATTCACAGCTTACCAGCCAAAAGCAACACCAAGATCAATAAAGAACTCACAAGAAACTACCGTTGAACAAAATTTTGAATAAATTGAGTTCAGGAAGCCAGAAGACCAAAATTAGTTGAATAATAAAAAGAGTAGATTATGAAATTTGGTCCTAGTACTGCTCTTGTATATGTCCCATGTACTTCGGCTATGCCTATTCCTCATCAATAAAAAAATTTGATTACCAATAAAAAAAAGATTGAAATTTGGTAGAAGATATATCCCACAAAACATAGAACCAAGAGCTCAAGCAATAAATCAGTGCTTTTTAGCTAAAATAAGGAGAACACGATACTTATATTTAAGAGACTTCACCTTTAGGGTAAATACAATACCTGTTTCCCAGCAAAGTACCGGCCATTAATAGAATGATAAGCAAGAAAATTTGAATCGAGTGACATATATTGTATGTAGACATTTCCCCGAAAATGGAACGATCCATTTCTACACACCTAAAAAAGACCTGACATTTGTTATCCTAAGACAAACCAGAACTCCAAACTACCGGCCACAGTTAGCACCAGAAATAGTCTCCCAGTATAGCTATAAGCAGCTAATAGAATTCATAATTATCAATTGTAAAAAATTAACCAATATGAACAAATTCTTCAACAAATAAAAAATTCTAATATTCCTCAACAATAAACACAATATCCCAAGATGAGGTGAGAATATGTTAATGGAGTGGGCAAGAACAACACTAGGACAGAAGCAACAACCTTAAAATTCACAATTTCCCCAGACTAAAAGAACTCTGTGTGCAGATCTTCGTAAAATTCTTCATAACAACGATCCAACCCTCCTGACCGACCTTACTGATAATGTGTAGCTAGGCATACATCATGAACTTTTAGCAGGATTTCCCCAGTTTGGGCTGAGTGCAGGGTGATCATCTATCAAAATGCCAAAGTACCATCCCTATATCTGAATTAGATTTCAAAGTGATAAAAATTTCATGTTCATTTATGGATTAATATACTAACTATTGTGTTTGATTAATGTAAAAATTCCTAAATGATGCTGGGAAGCCGTTTGGAGAGGAATCTGATAATTGGAGTTTAGCACTCGCATGGAAATATGGACTTCTTTTCCTGTAACTGGAGCATACGGACATGTAAACATGTCTTAAATAACTACTTATTTTGCCACACAAGTATCTTATCTAATCTGGCCAGAAAGGTAAATAAACATGCATAAATGAATGGTCCTCCTTTTAAAGTGATTGTGTGGCCGATTTAGATCAGTATATAGCCTGGAGTGCCATGTAGTGATGCAGTCTTTTCTAGACACTAGCTAAGGGGAATATGGACTTCTGACGACGATTATGGCTTTTTTTTTCCCTGATTGCCAGGTTAACTTTGTTTAGATTGTTGAAACTTTAAGAATCACAAGCAGCTACGATTTTCATTCATAACACCAAGACTCTTACACAAGTAGCACGTCATTCACACGATGCTTGGTGCCCCTTTTTTGTGAGACCCAAAGGAATTCAAGAATCATGAAAATGAGTCTTTTATATGGAATAGAAAAATTAAAATCATGCAGAGGAATCAAAAACCGAAGTAGATGGACAAGATCTACCACTTGTTTGCGTGAAGACAGAATAGATGGACGAGACACCCTCGGAAATACCCACACGAAGACGACGACGAAGAGCTCTTCCAAAACTGAAGACGACGACGGCGGCGGCAATCTCTTCTTTCTTCAACACCCAAAATTGCAGAGTTTTTCTTCCCCCCATACCCCAGACACGATCTTGATCTTGCTTCTGAAATCAGAATTTTCCCTCCTTCCCGTTTTCATGTGTTATTTTTCCCTCGCTCGCTTTTTTTTTAAAAAACAAAAATTAAATATATAGGCTAACGTCAGCCAAGGCCGTGGCGGGACGCAACCCCAGTTGCCCAAACAAGGTCTGCACATTGGCCCGCCTAACGACTGTTTTGGCCCAACCTAACTTTGCCCACAAGTGTTGTCACTGAAAACTAACCTAACCCGACCAAAACCATTCGGGTTGGGTCAAAACTATAAGATTTATTTTATTATATCTTTTTTTTTATTTTATTATTATTATTTTTTTCCAAATCACTGCCCTTTGTTTAATCATTTGAGGACTTTCATCAAAACATTAGCTCTGCATCCATTTTCTCGTGACTTCTAGCATTTAGTTTAATTTCTTCTTCACCATTTATATTACAAACAGATTGTAATACATTAAAATGATGATTTCTAACCAAAAAATAAAATACTGAAGAAATATAAAAAAGTCTAATACTGCATATACAAAAAAATACTGAAAAATTTCCAGTTCACTTTTTAGACCGAAGAGAAACATAAGCAAGGATAGCATTCCAGAGTAAGAACCAAACCCACTTTTCAAAAACATAACAACACTTCTTATGTGGAAGAAGAAATGGACCCAAATTTCGACAGCCATATCCCTAGAAAACAATATTGCACCAAAAACACAGTAACCCACAAATTTATATTTGGTATATCATCACGTTAAACATCAAACTTTTCACGAACGCCATCTTGAATCCCTTATTTATTTCAAATATGATTAATATTCTCATTTCCGTTGATTTACCTTTTTCATGCTCATGGTTATCCTCTTCCTCTTTGTCGTCTTCATTGGATGGAGGAGAGGTGTCGAGACGAGCTGCATCCTTGGCCCACCAAATCAACTTCTCCTCTTCCTTGTCATCAAATGATGATATGGAACCCACAAAAATAATGTTGGTAGAAGATGAAGATGAAGATGATGAAAACAAAGAACCCTTGAAAGTAACGAATCTAGCGAAGAGCTCATCACCAAGAACGGCCTTCAATTCCTCGCCCTCTGCACCAGAAGAAGCAATTGATGGAGTCAATTTTTTGGATTGAGATGGAGATATAGGGAGGGATGGTCGGGATTTGAGGGATTGGAAAAAACACTCGAGATCGGTGTGGAGGTAGTGGGGAGGAACGCGGGCCATGTGGGAGTCGAGAGAGAGCATAAGCAACTCGTCTTACCCTGCTTGAAGTAGCTCTTCAACCTTCTTCTCATCTTCGTTTTTAGTTACTGTTGTCTTAACTCTTCTCTGTCTTTTTCCTTCTTCCTTATTCAAAACAGTGTATTTAAATTTTAAATATAAAAAAATCAATATTAATATATAGATTAATACGTGATTTTACTTATACGTGCCAAAATTCTTAGGAATAAAATCGTGTTTCGTCGGTTTTGACGGGTTCGACTTTGTTTCAACCCGATATGTATCTTTTGACCCGATGACCCATCTTTGATGGGGTGAGAGGGGGAGGGTTGTTCAGACGAATCAGGCCTAAGCCCTATATGCACAGGCCTACCCCAACTATTGGTGTACGTCAAGCTCAGTTGCTCCTGTTGTTGCCCGTTGGCATGCAAGTCTTCTGCACCGTGTCCCATGAAATGGACTCACTTAAGTTGTTGCCCGTTGCCACTTTGACGTCTTGCGTTGAATGCCAGAGATCAAGAAATTGTTTGGGATAGTCATCTCTTTGCGAGGAAATTTGTGAATAGTTTTATAAATAATAATGAAATAGTTGAATTAAAATTTTTATTAAATTTTAAAAAATATAAAAGAAAAAAGTAGAATAAAAATATTATAAAATTTAAATATTATTATAATATTATTTAGTTTTAAAATTTGAAAAATTAATTGGTTTTAATATTTTATAAAGAAATTGAAAAAAGTTATAATGATTAGTAATGATTAGATAAAAAAGTATAAGAGAATAATTAAAAAACATTTATGTTTGAGTAATATTTACATATTAAGATGAGATGAGATGAAACTAACTAATTTTCCAAATGATGCCTAAGTTTGGTTAATTTAGATACTAAGAATATTTCAAATGGTCTATAAATAGCTGTGATAATATTAGTGAATAATTTGTAAATAATGATAAAATAGTTTGAACATATCTAATTACAAGTTATATTCCCAAAGATATCCTAACAATTCCACAAGCTTAGCTGTTTAAGAATAGCTCGAAATAAATTCAGGTTCAGCTCGTTAGCTTTAAAATTGAAAAACATTGTGCTTTTTTATTTTTTATGGTACTCTTTTTTAAACTTTGAAAATGGTGAAATCTTAAATTCTTAAAAAGACGGAAAAAATGACCTTCCATTGCTGTATATCATGTTGTTTGAATTCATATAAATATAATCATTGTTATGGATTGTTGGGAATAGACCAAATAAACAAAGGTCAAGTTGAAGTAAATAATAGTCGAAGCAAACAAAATAAACAACAAGCACATAAAGAACACAAAGATTGAAATGGTTTAGCTCAATGTGAGCCTGCATCCACTGGCAGGGTCTGTTTCAATGATTTTACTATCAACAAAAAATAGAGTACAAAGTATTGATTACAAAATCCTCTTCCAAAGTGTTAAAACACACTTGGGAATATCACAAAGAGGACCTCTCTTATTTCACACAAATTTCAGCAGCCTCAAAGGTCAAACATGTAACAACCCACAAGAAATTTAATGATAGAATTGCTATTGATTTTAGGAATCTCGTAAAAATTCCATGAGTTTTCACGAATCGATGGATTACTATGGTGCTAGAAATGCAATTTTAATTATTTGAAATAGTTAGAAGTGTCAGAATGCATTATGGTCTGTGCCATTAGACTCAATTGATTATTTAAGATTTTTTGACGCAATAACCTATTTTCATATTTTCGGATGAAATGCCTATTTGAAACTGTGAATTTATTTTTAGGAGTATTTCGGGGTCAAATTTCGGTAAATGATTTTCATTGTAGGTTGAGATGAATATTTAGAAATTTTCATTACCATGTTTATTATGCACTCTTTTGGAGTGAATAGTAATCCCGATAAGCGTATTAAGTGCAGTGTTTTCAAAATCATAGTATGAAATGTCCAAATTAGGTTAGAGAAGTTTTATTTGGACACTTGACAAGATCTTAGCCATATATAATGAGTAGTATTAGACACTAGGAACCACGTGGAACATTTGATGGATTTGAAGGAATCAAGGTGTGAGATCATGCTACCTAAGTAAGAACCCTGTTCCATCTGATCAATCAAATTGTGCCAAACCAAAGAGGATTTCCACCCTAGTAAAATTCTATATGGTTGGAATCCAACTGAGAACTCAAAAGCATGGTTAAAACTGAAACCCTAAATTGTTTTATCCAAATCCTAAAGCTGACCTCAAAATCCTAATTGAATCGGTTTCTAGCATTGTGTTTAATAACTTGATTAAATTACTTTTACATGCTATTAATCCTCCAAATTTATGTTAGAACATCATTATCTAACCTTTTTAATCTTCGATATTTGATTGGATTAAGGGAGGTTGGATTTGGGCTTTATAGCAACCAAAACCCTCTTAAAACCCCAAATTGAGGCCCATTCAGTTTAGGCCCATTAAGATCCATGAATTTGGCCCCATTAGCATTGCTTCTTGGCTAAGTTTTGCACCCCACTTGGCTAACTAGATCTTTTAAAAGGGGTCCAAGAAGGTTCTAGAAGGGATAAGCTAAAGGGGCCACCTCACTATTTCAACTCAACACTCCACCATGAGGAAATATCTTGTGATAGTTTTGTCCATTTTTTTGAGTTGTCAAGAGCAACACTCAAGCTCACTCTCAACCCTCACTTATCCAAGAAGTCTTCCAGTCCATTTCACAATCATCCCACATTTTTTTCCCATATTCTTTAGAAAGAAAACAAAAGACTCCCTCTGATAGTTTTTCAAAGTTCTTTTGCATGCCCGTTTCAAAGCCTAGGTAAGTGGTTTATCACAAAGTTTCTTGCATGAAAGTTGTTTCTTTTTTAGTCTAGTTTACGTGTATACCTTATTTTTTCCATTTGAAGATATTTTGATTAGTCACATGTTGTTTAAACCCAAGAAAGGTCATTCTAGGCGGTAATGGATATTTTGGGGTTTTTGGGATTTTTGACCAAGCTAATGGATAGATNCAAAGGCAGATCCAGCAACTTCTAGATAAAAATAAAAAATAAAAAAAATAAGCTAAGAAAAATCCTCCATAGCTAATGACATGAAAGAATTTCCTCCCTATCACTAGAAACCTATCCAGACATCAACTATGACCTATGACCTATAGGCACCTCCTTTCAATATCATTGACCTAACACATGTATATCCATACAATGTTGTCCATACAATACCCTTAACCACTCAACTCCATTTAAATAGTTCTTTCCCTTCGATACCTTTGTGATTTCCTGCATCTCCTTTCGTCGATAAATAATTACAAAGTTTCATACAATTCTTGATCTACCATTTATATTACTCATATGCCTTGCTTAACTTGTATAGTTTCCTGGGACTCGACCATATGGATAAGGCTTGGATGCATATTGAAAATAGAGTGCGTTCCAATGATTACACATCAGACGTTAAACAATTCATAGATACGGAATGGATATTCACATGGCATGGAGGAAACTTTGCTAGATGCCACATCCTCTGACGACAATGGTGATACTACCTATAACAACAATGACTACATTGATGATGTTGACACGATGTTAGATGACATTCTGTGTGGGATCCTTTATGGACAATTCTGGTAGAAAAAAATTGAATTCAGATGGGGGTCAAGAACGACACACCTCTGGTGCTCCAATACACCCTAACTTTGACGAGTTACTAGACGACACAAGACATCCACTTTATCCAAGCTGCACAGAGTTCTCAAAGCTACTATTCATAGTCAAGTTGCTTTACATAAAGATGGTGGTTGGACTGTGAAGTCATTTGACATGGTTATAAAAGCTTCTGCAAGTTGCCTTTCCTCATGCTTTGTTCCCTGACTCATATAATGAGGCTCACCGCTTACAGCGCGGTTAGGGCAAACAACCTTCTATCGATTATTACTTATTGCGATTGGTGCTGTTATATGCTTGGTTGTAAATATATGTTTGTATCCCATCTGGTCAGGGGAGGATTTGCTTTAGTTGCTGAGTGGTGGGAGGTAGAGTAGTAGACATGCAAGCTGGGGACAATGAATAAGTGATAGTAAGTGCAACAATAAAATTGTGAGTGTGTGTGAGTCTGTCAGGTTTTAACACACACATTTATAGACCAGTTTCTATAGCTTAATTAGACCGATAAAGATTGCTCAAATTTTATTTCCACTCTTGTTTGGTGAATAATGTTGACACAAGATTACAAGTGAAAGGCGAACAAATGATGTCTCTAGTTGATTGCAGGATGGATCTTGCCAATGCCTTTGCTTCAGTAAGATATTCACTAGAGTCCTCAGAACTTCATCGATGTCAAAGAAAATGAAAATAAAAGTCTTGTGATCAATGCAAGAGAGATCGAATAGGCCCTAGAGTCGTTCGAACCTCTTACTGAAGTTAGAGTTTACTGTTTTCAAAATTTACTGAATACATGTGTATTCCAAGAATATCTTCCAAGAACAGCAATTAAAAGAACAAGTACATGTATATTTTTTATATTCCAAGAATGTCTTTTAAGCTTTCCTCAACACAAACATCACTTTTTATTTTTAAGAAGTAACAGACATCACTTTCTTATCTCATGGTTAATTACTTGTCCCATCTTTTACAATATCTATAGCACACGTTAGACCAGCTAGAGCTGCTCATGCAAGGTTCGGATAAGGATTTTATTCTTGGGACTTAAATCCTGCTCTTTTAGTTTCAAATTGTTGAAAGCTTGCCTCATTTTCTTATGAGCACTGCTTGGCAATTTTTACAGTAGCAATACCTCATTTTCTTGGGACTTAAAGCTTGCCTCACCTATTCTAGATGTCAAAGATATGTAAAAAAGATTATTATTTATCTACGTTTGATATTCATAAAAACTGCCTTCAAAGGGAAATTGATGATCATTATCTTTCACACTACAATAATATGATTAGAACGGAAATGGAAAAACCACCAATACATTCAATCTCAAATAACTATACTAGCCCATTGCCTGGCACTACGAGAACCTCCTAAATTATTGGTTTTCCATTACAAAAGTTTCACTGTATGTTCAGAAGTGACAAATTTGCCCACAAATTCCCATGTGCCCAATGTTGTAAGGGAGGGGAATCATCGAACGTGCTGTAATCATGATATATGCATTCCGGCTGTATGCCATCCAACCCAATTTGCATATGTAAATATGAAGAAAATAAATATTTAATTTATGCACATAGACAAAAATGACTTCATATACTCCCTGCACATGGCAACATTCCATCTGGTCAAATTGACAAATTCACAGCTTACCAGCCAAAAGCAACACCAAGATCAATAAAGAACTCACAAGAAACTACCGTTGAACAAAATTTTGAATAAATTGAGTTCAGGAAGCCAAAAGACCAAAATTAGTTGAATAATAGAAAGAGTAGATTATGAAATTTGGTCCTAGTACTGCTCTTGTATATGTCCCATGTACTTCGGCTATGCCGATTCCTCATCAATAAAAAAATTTGATTACCAATAAAAAAAAGATTGAAATTTGGTAGAAGATATATCCCACAAAACATAGAACCAAGAGCTCAAGCAATAAATCAGTGCTTTTTAGCTAAAATAAGGAGAACACGATACTTATATTTAAGAGACTTCACCTTTAGGGTAAATACAATACCTGTTTCCCAGCAAAGTACCGGCCATTAATAGAATGATAAGCAAGAAAATTTGAATCGAGTGACATATATTGTATGTAGACATTTCCCCGAAAATGGAACGATCCATTTCTACACACCTAAAGAAAGACCTGTTATCCTAAGACAAACCAGAACTCCAAACTACCGGCCACAGTTAGCACCAGAAATAGTCTCCCAGTATAGCTATAAGCAGCTAATAGAATTCATAATTATCAATTGTAAAAAATTAACCAATATGAACAAATTCTTCAACAAATAAAAAATTCTAATATTCCTCAACAATAAACACAATATCCCAAGATGAGGTGAGAATATGTTAATGGAGTGGGCAAGAACAACACTAGGACAGAAGCAACAACCTTAAAATTCACAATTTCCCCAGACTAAAAGAACTCTGTGTGCAGATCTTCGTAAAATTCTTCATAACAACGATCCAACCCTCCTGACCGACCTTACTGATAATGTGTAGCTAGGCATACATCATGAACTTTTAGCAGGATTTCCCCAGTTTGGGCTGAGTGCAGGGTGATCATCTATCAAAATGCCAAAGTACCATCCCTATATCTGAATTAGATTTCAAAGTGATAAAAATTTCATGTTCATTTATGGATTAATATACTAACTATTGTGTTTGATTAATGTAAAAATTCCTAAATGATGCTGGGAAGCCGTTTGGAGAGGAATCTGATAATTGGAGTTTAGCACTCGCATGGAAATATGGACTTCTTTTCCTGTAACTGGAGCATACGGACATGTAAACATGTCTTAAATAACTACTTATTTTGCCACACAAGTATCTTATCTAATCTGGCCAGAAAGGTAAATAAACATGCATAAATGAATGGTCCTCCTTTTAAAGTGATTGTGTGGCCGATTTAGATCAGTATATAGCCTGGAGTGCCATGTAGTGATGCAGTCTTTTCTAGACACTAGCTAAGGGGAATATGGACTTCTGACGACGATTATGGCTTTTTTTTTCCCTGATTGCCAGGTTAACTTTGTTTAGATTGTTGAAACTTTAAGAATCACAAGCAGCTACGATTTTCATTCATAACACCAAGACTCTTACACAAGTAGCACGTCATTCACACGATGCTTGGTGCCCCTTTTTTGTGAGACCCAAAGGAATTCAAGAATCATGAAAATGAGTCTTTTATATGGAATAGAAAAATTAAAATCATGCAGAGGAATCAAAAACCGAAGTAGATGGACAAGATCTACCACTTGTTTGCGTGAAGACAGAATAGATGGACGAGACACCCTCGGAAATACCCACACGAAGACGACGACGAAGAGCTCTTCCAAAACTGAAGACGACGACGGCGGCGGCAATCTCTTCTTTCTTCAACACCCAAAATTGCAGAGTTTTTCTTCCCCCCATACCCCAGACACGATCTTGATCTTGCTTCTGAAATCAGAATTTTCCCTCCTTCCCGTTTTCATGTGTTATTTTTCCCTCGCTCGCTTTTTTTTTAAAAAACAAAAATTAAATATATAGGCTAACGTCAGCCAAGGCCGTGGCGGGACGCAACCCCAGTTGCCCAAACAAGGTCTGCACATTGGCCCGCCTAACGACTGTTTTGGCCCAACCTAACTTTGCCCACAAGTGTTGTCACTGAAAACTAACCTAACCCGACCAAAACCATTCGGGTTGGGTCAAAACTATAAGATTTATTTTATTTTATCTTTTTTTTTATTTTATTATTATTATTTTTTTTCAAATCACTGCCCTTTGTTTAATTATTTGAGGACTTTCATCAAAACATTAGCTCTGCATCCATTTTCTCGTGACTTCTAGCATTTAGTTTAATTTCTTCTTCACCATTTATATTACAAACAGATTGTAATACATTAAAATGATGATTTCTAACCAAAAAATAAAATACTGAAGAAATATAAAAAAGTCTAATACTGCATATACAAAAAAATACTGAAAAATTTCCAGTTCACTTTTTAGACCGAAGAGAAACATAAGCAAGGATAGCATTCCAGAGTAAGAACCAAACCCACTTTTCAAAAACATAACAACACTTCTTATGTGGAAGAAGAAATGGACCCAAATTTCGACAGCCATATCCCTAGAAAACAATATTGCACCAAAAACACAGTAACCCACAAATTTATATTTGGTATATCATCACGTTAAACATCAAACTTTTCACGAACGCCATCTTGAATCCCTTATTTATTTCAAATATGATTAATATTCTCATTTCCGTTGATTTACCTTTTTCATGCTCATGGTTATCCTCTTCCTCTTTGTCGTCTTCATGGATGGAGGAGAGGTGTCGAGAGAGTGCATTCTTGGCCCACCAAATCAACTTCTCCTCTTCCTTGTCATCATAGATGATATGGAACCCACAAAAATAATGTTGGTAGAAGATGAAGATGAAGATGATGAAAACAAAGAACCCTTGAAAGTAACGAATCTAGCGAAGAGCTCATCACCAAGAACGGCCTTCAATTCCTCGCCCTCTGCACCAGAAGAAGCAATTGATGGAGTCAATTTTTGGATTGAGATGGAGATATAGGGGGGGATGGTCGGGATTTGAGGGATTGGAAAAAACACCGAGATCGGTGTGGAGATAGTGGGGAGGAACGCGGGCCATGTGGGAGTCGAGAGAGAGCATAAGCAACTCGTCTACCCTGCTTGAAGTAGCTCTTAACCTTCTTCTCATCTTCGTTTTTAGTTACTGTTGTCTTAACTCTTCTCTGTCTTTTTCCTTCTTCCTTATTCAAAACAGTGTATTTAAATTTTAAATATAAAAAAATCAATATTAATAATAGATTAATACGTGATTTTACTTATACGTGCCAAAATTCTTAGGAATAAAATCGTGTTTCGTCGGTTTTGACGGGTTCGACTTTGTTTCAACCCGATATGTATCTTTTGACCCGATGACCCATCTTTGATGGGGTGAGAGGGGGAGGGTTGTTCAGACGAATCAGGCCTAAGCCCTATATGCACAGGCCTACCCCAACTATTGGTGTACGTCAAGCTCAGTTGCTCCTGTTGTTGCCCGTTGGCATGCAAGTCTTCTGCACCGTGTCCCATGAAATGGACTCACTTAAGTTGTTGCCCGTTGCCACTTTGACGTCTTGCGTTGAATGCCAGAGATCAAGAAATTGTTTGGGATAGTCATCTCTTTGCGAGGAAATTTGTGAATAGTTTTATAAATAATAATGAAATAGTTGAATTAAAATTTTTATTAAATTTTAAAAAATATAAAAGAAAAAAGTAGAATAAAAATATTATAAAATTTAAATATTATTATAATATTATTTAGTTTTAAAATTTGAAAAATTAATTGGTTTTAATATTTTATAAAGAAATTGAAAAAAGTTATAATGATTAGTAATGATTAGATAAAAAAGTATAAGAGAATAATTAAAAAACATTTATGTTTGAGTAATATTTACATATTAAGATGAGATGAGATGAAACTAACTAATTTTCCAAATGATGCCTAAGTTTGGTTAATTTAGATACTAAGAATATTTCAAATGGTCTATAAATAGCTGTGATAATATTAGTGAATAATTTGTAAATAATGATAAAATAGTTTGAACATATCTAATTACAAGTTATATTCCCAAAGATATCCTAACAATTCCACAAGCTTAGCTGTTTAAGAATAGCTCGAAATAAATTCAGGTTCAGCTCGTTAGCTTTAAAATTGAAAAACATTGTGCTTTTTAATTTTTTATGTTACTCTTTTTTAAACTTTGAAAATGGTGAAATCTTAAATTCTTAAAAAGACGGAAAAAATGACCTTCCATTGCTGTATATCATGTTGTTTGAATTCATATAAATATAATCATTGTTATGGATTGTTGGAATAGACCAAATAAACAAAGTCAAGTTAAGTAAATAATAGTCGAAGCAAACAAAATAAACAACAAGCACATAAAGAACACAAAGATTGAAATGGTTTAGCTCAATGTGAGCCTGCATCCACTGGCAGGGTCTGTTTCAATGATTTTACTATCAACAAAAAATAGAGTACAAAGTATTGATTACAAAATCCTCTTCCAAAGTGTTAAAACACACTTGGGAATATCACAAAGAGGACCTCTCTTATTTCACACAAATTTCAGCAGCCTCAAAGGTCAAACATGTAACAACCCACAAGAAATTTAATGATAGAATTGCTATTGATTTTAGGAATCTCGTAAAAATTCCATGAGTTTTCACGAATCGATGGATTACTATGGTGCTAGAAATGCAATTTTAATTATTTGAAATAGTTAGAAGTGTCAGAATGCATTATGGTCTGTGCCATTAGACTCAATTGATTATTTAAGATTTTTTGAGCAATAACCTATTTTCATATTTTCGGATGAAATGCCTATTTGAAACTGTGAATTTATTTTTAGAGTATTTCGGGGTCAAATTTCGGTAAATGATTTTCATTGTAGGTTGAGATGAATATTTAGAAATTTTCATTACCATGTTTATTATGCACTCTTTTGGAGTGAATAGTAATCCCGATAAGCGTATTAAGTGCAGTGTTTTCAAAATCATAGTATGAAATGTCCAAATTAGGTTAGAGAAGTTTTATTTGGACACTTGACAAGATCTTAGCCATATATAATGAGTAGTATTAGACACTAGGAACCACGTGGAACATTTGATGGATTTGAAGGAATCAAGGTGTGAGATCATGCTACCTAAGTAAGAACCCTGTTCCATCTGATCAATCAAATTGTGCCAAACCAAAGAGGATTTCCACCCTAGTAAAATTCTATATGGTTGGAATCCAACTGAGAACTCAAAAGCATGGTTAAAACTGAAACCCTAAATTGTTTTATCCAAATCCTAAAGCTGACCTCAAAATCCTAATTGAATCGGTTTCTAGCATTGTGTTTAATAACTTGATTAAATTACTTTTACATGCTATTAATCCTCCAAATTTATGTTAGAACATCATTATCTAACCTTTTTAATCTTCGATATTTGATTGGATTAAGGGAGGTTGGATTTGGGCTTTATAGCAACCAAAACCCTCTTAAAACCCCAAATTGAGGCCCATTCAGTTTAGGCCCATTAAGATCCATGAATTTGGCCCCATTAGCATTGCTTCTTGGCTAAGTTTTGCACCCCACTTGGCTAACTAGATCTTTCAAAAGGGGTCCAAGAAGGTTCTAGAAGGGATAAGCTAAAGGGGCCACCTCACTATTTCAACTCAACACTCCACCATGAGGAAATATCTTGTGATAGTTTTGTCCATTTTTTTGAGTTGTCAAGAGCAACAGTCAAGCTCACTCTCAACCCTCACTCACTCTCAACCCTCACTTATCCAAGAAGTCTTCCAGTCCATTTCACAATCATCCCAGATTTTTTTCCCATATTCTTTAGAAAGAAAACAAAAGACTCCCTCTGATAGTTTTCCAGAGTTCTTTTGCATGCTCGTTTCAAAGCCTAGGTAAGTGGTTTATTGTTGCGCCTAAACCTTAACTCAAATTAATGAACCAAAATTTAGTGCAGTTTTACCTGCAAGTATACAGGTGTTGTAGTACCTTACAGGATCGAATCCACAGGGATTGACTAATGTGAAAAATTCTCTCAAACAAATTAAAATAAAATACTAAAAGAGATGTGTAATTGAAACTAAAATGAGATTATAGAAATGATGATTTTTATCGTGACAAAACAAAACTAAAATGATAAGCTGTATTGATATGGAAAAAAAGACTAAGGTTTCGAGGATCCGTTTAATAATTTAAAATATTGTTTCCGATCGAATTACTTCAATTAAACTAGAATAATGATTCCGTTTAATTGGAAGATTTAGCATTTACAATCAAGAAAATAATTACTAATAATTGAGCATGAGCGATCGATGATTAAAACACTTACAAAACTCTTTTGATTATCACAGGGATTTCTCAAGCATTCACTGTATTCGGAAATCACAATGAATCAAGATAAATATATAGATAATCAAATTATCCAATAATAAAATCATTCAATCGATCAAACTCACAAAATAAATTTTCGTCGATCCGAAAACAATTTTCAAATCATTAAACTTCACCTCTAACCTTAGTATGAAAATTTAGCCAACCATGTTTATCACAAATGCTATAGAAATTAAATAAACATTATTCATGATAAAAATAAAATAAAATACAAGCTAAAATAAAAACAACTTAAATCATAAAACAGGAAATTGAAATGAAAATAACTCCCCTAAAAACAGTCCGTTCCGTAGCTCCCCAAACAGCCAGCTTCTCAAAAATATCCATCCTCCATTCCTCCGGCACTACGTCTCACTTTCTCAACCCAGAAAAAAAAACTCACTTCTTGCCTTTGCTAGCCCCTTCACTCAGTCACATACCCAACCCTGCTTTTCTTCCACTCCAAACGGAAATGAACACTTCACTTTGGCAGTCCGAAACTCCCTCCATAAGCGTCCTCCTTTACGTCAACACCAGCAGCTCCTTCCTTCATTTCCCTCTTCACCGAAAATCAGCCCAGCAGCTGAAGCTTCACGTCTCCTTCTGTAACTCCCAAACAACCAGAGCCTCTCAGCCGTTCGGTCCCTTCTAAAACTCAAGCCGTGTTCTCCCCCTCTAGAAAAACAGAGCCCCACTGCGCCACTTCTCTAGAAGTTTTCCTTCAAAAACCAGAACAAAATCCCACACTTTTTTTTTCCAAAAAAAAATGCTAGCTACCCCTGCGTTTCAAAAGTCTTGCTCCGGTATTTTTCTTCTTAACCAGAAAAATAAAAACCAGTCTTCCCTTTGCTGCCGTAAACCCAGCTATTGACCAAAAACTGCTATCTGTTTTTACGTAAAACACCACCTATTTCCATTTTCAGTTGGCTGGAACAGATGAGAAGTATTGGGGTGGCTTGAAACTGATTGAAAGGGCAGATGTGGGAGGTGATATTGTTCGTCTGAAGCTAGCCAAAGGAAAATGCAAGAAAGGCTCTCTCTCTGTTTTTACGTAAGCTGTGTGTTTTTCCAGCTTTCCGAAAACATCTTCCCTTCACTTTCTGTCCGTCCAAGCTAGAGGAAGACCCCCCGACGAAGTGTGTTTTTCCAGCTTTATGAAAAATAATCTTCTGTCCGTAAACTCCTCACCTCTAATGTAAACTCTCTTCCTCCAGCCCAGTCCGAGAATCACCTTCCAGCTTCTCTTTTCTTTCCCTCCCACATCAATACTCTACTCCAACCTCACGAAGTCTCCTCCTCTTTTTTTTCTCTTTTGTTTTTTTTATATTCTCTCTCCGAACGTCCCACTTCTCTTTGAACGTAAACTCTGTTTTTCTTCTCTGTTTTTGTTTTCTTCCGTAAGTTCCGTAAACTTCTTCTTTGGCTTTCTGTCTTCTTCTGCTTTCGGCTTGCTTTCCGTTAATATTGACAAATTTTGGTTTGCCGTCTAATTGCAAGAAGCCTCCACGTCCAGCTCTCCTTTCTCTTTTCTTTATTTTTTTGTATTTCTTTCCGTAAACTCCTCTGTAAAACACTCCTCACCTCTCTTCTATTCTTTTTTTTTTCTTTTCTTTCTACTGCTCTTTCCGTAAAATTTGACTTTGTGCTTCCATCTGCTAGCTCCCTCAAGTTTTGGCTTTCCGTAAAAACTCTCCAACGTCAACTCTCTCAAGCCGAAGAAAATCTCCCACGTTTCTTTCCTTTCTCATTTTCTCTTCTATTTTTTTCTTCCGTAAAACACTAGTCTTCCATTTCGGCTTGCTCTCTCTTTTTTTCTTTCGGTGGTTTTTTGTTGACTGTATGTGAAGCACATGCAGCTTATTCCATTTTCCTTCATTTCGGTTACTTCTTCCTTAATTTCAGCTCCTTTCCACACGTACTTCTTCAAAACTTTCTTTCCCTGTGAATTTTATTTATACTGCAAATGAAGAAATAAAAATAACACTCAAAATAAATAATAAAGAAAAATAGATTATTAAAAATATATTATATATGTGAGGAAATATTATCTAATTAAATCATAGTTATAAAATTAAGCATAAACATAACATTAATCAATTAAAAATCACGACTCGTATTTATGCTTATTAACTATTTTTCTATCTAAAACCAATAATAATGTCACGAAGCAATTGAAATACATTAGTTTTAGATAGCTAAAATATGCAATTTTACAGCTCAAACATTTATCACAAAGTTTCTTTCATGAAAGTTGTTTCTTTTTTAGTCTAGTTTACGTGTATACCTTATTTTTTCCATTTGAAGATATTTTGATTAGTCACATGCTGTTTAAACCCCAGAAAGGTCATTCTAGGCGGTAATGGATATTTTGGGGTTTTTGGGATTTTTGACCAAGCTAATGGATAGATCTTGGTATGAAATTATTATGGAGTATTTTTAACATGTGTATATGATTATTGGTTGAGGATTTGTTGCATGATTAAAGGTTTTGTTGAAAGAGTTTCTTAGATCTATAAACTTAGAAATTGGAAGAGGAAAAACAGTTTCTGTTTTGAGAAAGTTTAGATCTTTTGTGGTTTAAACCTATTCCAATGGCTTTGATAATTTTATTGGAGGATCCTAAGCCTCTTATTTACATGTTATAATATTACTTTGAAGATATTTGATGTTAGACTCAAAGATATGAATTTTTATGCAAGGAGATATTCGGATAGGCCAAAGTGTTCATGTTCTTGACTAAATTTATGTTTTGGTTCATTTTTAACCATGTGATCTTGAAATTGAAGCTTAGATATGTTTTAGGACACCTTTTTAAACCATGTGAGATTTTGGTTTGAAGATCACATCTTTATAGGTGATGGATCAAGAGGTTTATTGAACCAAAAATCTGTTTTGAACTTAGAGAGAAACCGAAAAGTTCAAGTTTGGTTTTAGTGATATTGATGACTTTTGTTCATGATTCAAAATATTATTATTCTTAGGAATATATTTTGAGTGTATTAGTAGAAATTGTTTTATTTAATCATGAGTTTTGAAATTTGAAAGAATTGCAACAAAAATCAAGGAAAATAACCTAGGTAAGTCTCGGCCCCTATAGCATTTTCATAGTTGTGTTTAGTTTTAAATTGTTCTGGTTTGATATTCCTTTTTCTTTTTTTTGAGAAAAAGCCTTAAAAGGATTTGATTTATAACAAGGTTCTTATACAAAAGGGGATAGTAACTAGGGAAGAGATACTTCCAATGATGCCTAGTGCATCTGTACTTAAGGCATGAGCTACATTATTGCTAGCTCTCACAATGTACCTTACAGAGCAAGAGGTAAAGGAATCTCAGATTGTCTTTATGTCCCTTATCAGAGTCCCCACATAGGAATCAACATCTGCACTAGCTTTTAAGTAGTTAACAACTTGTAGATAGTCTTCCTCTAGTACTAGATCATTATACCCAAGTGATTTGCAGAAAAGGGAGGGTTCAAGTGCTCCATATGCTTTTGCTAGCAAAGGTTCAAGTAAAATGTCACGGGTTTTCCTCAATGTTGCTCTGATCTGGCCTTTGCTATCCCTGATAACTATGCCAAAACCAGCTTTGCAGTGGATCTTGTCGAGTGCAGCATCCTAGTTGACTTTAAGTTTACCTCGGATGGGAACTGTCCATTGAGGATGTGCACTTTCACCTCTGGGAATAGAGTTGACAGGCTGTTTGAGTTGGATGAGGTCCTGCTTCATTTGCTGTACTTCCTGGATAAGAAAATTGGGGTGCTGGAAAGTTTGTTTGAAAATAAGATCATTCCTCCTCTTCCATATTTTCCATGTTGTTAAAGCAAAGGATATCATTGCTTCAGCATCAAGTTCCTCAATGAGAGTGTCCACAAGGTTGTTGAAGGTATAAGATGGCATGTTTACTTTCTGAAGTCTCATTTCACTGTTACACCAGATATCTTGGGCTGAGGGGCGAAACATTAGGGCATGATCAATTGTTTCTGCCTAGGTTAGATAGATTGGGCAGGAATCATCATTGATGATTTTCCTCTAGAGTAGCTTGACTCTTGTGGCTAGGCCATCGAGGCATGCCCTCTAAAGGAAGGTTTTGGCTGCAGGTGGGATGTGGAGATGCCACATTCTTGTCCATTGTCTATCTTCACTTGTGTCCTCAGAAGGCTGCCCTAAGATTTGGTTAAACAATTCAGTTTTTGTTTGCACTTTTGACAGTGAAGTCACTCGAATTAGTGCACCTTCAAATTAGCTTGTCTGGTTGTGGTAGAGGACTGAGAGGGATTCTTACAATGGTGGCAGCTTCTTCTTGGTTAAAAATGGAGTTCACCAGTTGATGGTTCCACTAGTTGGACTGCTTGTTGATGAGCATTGCCACATTTGTATCTGCAAGTAGGAATCTGATAGTGCTCTAGGGCCTGAAGGTAGATTTTTTTGGGATCCACTTATCCATCCAAATCCTTGTCCCTTCACTATTGCCTATTCACCAAATTAGACCACTGTCAAGCAAGGGAATTGCAAAAATAAAGCTTTGCTAGAGGTAGGAGGACTTTGTGCCAGCCATAGCTGAAAGTAGGTTGGTTTTATTGTACTACTTCTCTTTCAAAACTCTAGCAACAAGAGACGTTGGGGAGGAGATAAGCCTCCAACATTATTTAGCTAGAAGAGCACTATTAAAGTTCTCAAAGTCTCTCAGACCTAGGCCTCCTGATTTCTTGGATTGGCTCATTTGTTTCCATGCTATCCAACGGAATTTGTGTTGTTGAGCTTGCTGACCCCACCAGAAGGATCTTAAATGTTTACTGAGTTCATGTAGTAGTTGTTTTTTTGGCAATTTAAAGATGCCTATACTATAAGTAGGGATTGATTGGATCACTGCTTTGATCAATGTTTCTTTTCCTCCTTGAGACAAGAGTTTGGTCTTCCAACTACTGAGTTCGGACTGGACTTTGTGAAGGATTCCTTTCAATACTTGACCTCTTGATCTTCCTAAAAGAGAGGGGAGCCCCAAATACTTCTCATATGAGTTTGTCCCTTGAATCCCTACTATGCTTGTGATAATGTCCCTTGTCTCTGGTCTGGTGTTGCTGTTGAAAAAGATTGATTTCTTTTCTTTGTTCAGCCTTTGCCTTGAAACCTGCCCATAAGAGTCCAAAAGGTAATAGACGTGGCTCCACTCAATTCAATTGGCCTAGCAAAATAAGAGAGAGTCATTTGCGAAGAGAAGGTGGTTAATGTGCAGGTGGTTTCTCTTAATGGGGAGACCAATGATAAACCCTGTGTGTTCTGCATTGTTAAGTAGACAACTCAGGGCTTTAGTACATAGAATAAAGAGGTAACGGGAGATAGGATCCCATTGCCTAATGCCTCGGGTGGGTTTGAAGTATGGCTGAGGTACCCCATTTATAATCAAAGAGTATGATACATAAGTGATACATTTCATTACTAAAGTGATCCAAGAAGCTGTGAATCCCATGGTCTTCAGAACAAACTCCAGAAATTGCCACTCTATTCAATCATAGGCTTTGCTCATGTTGAGCTTTAAGGTCATGTAACCTTCCCTACCTTTCATTCTAGCTTTCATTGTATGTAGGGCTTTAAATGCTACAATCAAATTGTCTGTAATTAGCCTACCTGGTACAAAAGCTGTCTGAGTTGGTGAGATGATCTCGGGCAGAATAGATTTAAGCCTATTAGCCATAACTTTTGCAATTGTTTTATAGAAAACATTGTAGAGGCTTATTGGTCTAAAATTAGAGACTTGGAAGGGGTTATGCTTCTTAGGTATGAGGGCTATGAGAGTCTCATTGGGTTGGTTATCCCACCGGTCCTCATTCAAGACTGCTAGAATAGCTTCTATAACTTTTTGGTCCATTGAACTCCAATACTTCTGATAGAAAAATGCTAGAAAACCATCAGGACCAAGTGATCGGTTCATGCTTAGGATGGCTTATTTTATCTCCTTAGTAGTGAAAGGTTGAGATAGATAGGTGTTCATCTCATCTGTTACTACTTTTTTCATTGGTGCCAGGCACTCTTCAATTCTGGTGGGGCAGGAGGTAGTAAACAGATCCTTGAGAAACAACTGGAATATTTGACTAATTGTTCAAGGGTCCTTTTTTTCTTGGCCAAAGCTAGATAGAATCCTTGCTATGGTATTGGTCTTCCTTCTTTGGTTTGCACATTTGTGAAAGAAGGCTGCGTTTTTGTCACCTTCACTTAGCCATGCCTGTTTGGCCCTCTGCTGCCATTTCAAGTTCTGATCATCCAAAATTGAGTTAATCTCCTTTTGCATCTCTTTGATCTCCTCAGTTAGCAATCCATCATTATGTTCTTGTAGGTAGTTGAGGAGTTCAATTTTTTCTATTAAGTTCCTATTTTGATTTTTGTATTTTAGGCTAGTCGATGCTTTCAACTCCTTATAGATTTTGAGGGCTTGTAGGATTCTGTTTAGAGGCCCAGGCTGTGGAGTTGAGGAGCTCCATACTTTGTTGATGAGGGCTTAGCATTCCTCTTGCCTGGTCCATGATGACTCAAATTTGAAGGGCCTTTTCTTGGGTTGGGTTGGGGCTAGTGGTCTGGTTTGGACAAGGAAAGGTCTATGGTCAGATTGTGCGCAAGAGAGATGGTTCACAGCATAAGTATCAAAGTGATTAAACCATGGGGAGTTACCATAGGCCCTATCCAATCTTCCTTTGTTAAATTGACTCTCTTCTCGATTATTAGACCATGTGAAGTAGTCACCAGTGTAGCCTAAGTCAAAAAAATCACATTCATTAAGCATCTCTGAAATTCACTAGTTGACGATATGGTCTAAAAGATGCCCCAAACTTCTCCCTTTGGTGAGTGATCTCATTGAAATCACCTAGATAGAGCCAAGGAATATTGTTCTCAGGTGTCAAAGCTTTGAGGAGTCTCCAACTTCCACTACTTTTTGATGTCCTGAGATATGCCAGTTGGTATAGGTAAGAATTTCAACATCATAATCTGAGTTCCATAACAAGGCCAACCAGCCACTCCTCCCTCTACTGTCAACACAAAAATAGTTACCAAACGCAACTTTTAATTTGGTTTTTTTCCATCTTAGTTCTGTTACACTTAGTTTCAATGAGGAAAACTAAGTTGGGATGCTTTGACCTCACTAGTTGGTGAAGCTCATTAACTGCTCGAGGGTTCCCAAGTCCTCGACAGTTCCAGCTCAAGCATATTATTAGGGTTGGTGGGACTGTAATGCAGTCTCCACCATGGATTCCTATTTGTGGCTCAAAAGAGGTATGAGTTTGCGCTTGAGTTTCTTGTTGGTGCTACTAGATCGAGTAGTAACCATGTCTGTAGCTGGTTGCTTGATAGAGACTAGCAAAGGAGGGGGTAGTGTGTTTTTGAGACGTCAGAAAGGGCTGTGGCATGGCCTTTAGCTTTCCTTTTCCAATGGCCTTTTTGTCCAAAGTAAGTGTGTTTAGGGTCTGTATTCTCAAGGTCAACTACAATAGGACCAGATAGATGGACAGGTTTAGAGGACTTTGGGAGGTCTTGTACTGGTGAAAGTTCAGACAGCTCCATGTCCGTGTTAACAAGGACTAAACCATATAAGGAAAGGGGACTAACCAGTTTGGTCATGCTAGCAGACATTTTGGAAAAGCTGTTCTGTGTCTTACTATGCAAATCAGTTGGGTGGCATGTCACGGGGTCATTGGCAACAGAAGGACTATTTTCAGCAAGTTGGACCTTAACTTTATGAAGTACACCACCTTTTTCCAGCAAGTGAGGTGACATCCTAGTGTTTAGCTGCTTTACTCGATTCATGAGCCACTATAGCAATAGGTGGTGGTGGGTCACCACTCCTAGTGCTTCTGACATCTTCTTCCTCGAAGCTTCCTCTCCATGAAGTTTTCTGGTGATTGGTTTCAGTTGAGCCACCATATTTCTTAGGGGCAAAGCTAATGGAAATGGATGGTACAACACAAAGCCAAAGTCCATATTGATGCTTGTCCTGAGTTTGCTATGGTGGAGCTGAGCAAGATTCCTTCCCATGCATTAAAAGACCACACTTAAAGCAGATTATTGGCCAACACTTGTACTTAAAGTCTAGCCAATATTGCCAAGCACCAAGTTTTATGAAACGCCCTCTTGGGATAAGCTTTGTAATGTTGACCTCTACTCTTGTTCTTAGTTAGTTTCCCCAACCAAAACCTTCGGTATCTACCTTGATGTCTAGAACTCTTCCCAAGCCAAACATAATGAGGTTCCCCACTTCCTTGTTCATCCCTACGAAAGGGAGGTTGTGGATTTGTATCCAAAAAGGCTCAACTTGGAACTGTACGTCTGAAGGGGAGAGAGTACCATTGAATACATCTTTAGACACTATCCCCCAGTGATTTTGATAGAAGCATGGTCCAAAACCATTTGGGCCAGGTGCTTTTAGAGGAGCCATTTGTTTCACTACTTTCTCCACTTCTACTACTGTGAACCTTCTCGACAGTCTTTCATTCATCCAAATAGTAACCCTTCTATCCATACCCACAATACAAGTTTCAATCTCAGCCCTGCTTGGCTTTGAAGTCTGAAATAAATTGCCAAAGTACTTTTTGAATGTTTCTTCCACCTGCCTGTATCCATAGGCCAAGCTGTTACTTTCATCCTCCACTTCCTTAATAAAGTTTCTTTTTCTTCTTTGATTGGCACAAGCATGAAAATACTTAGTATTTATATCTCCATGCTTGTACCAATTTGTTTTAGCCCGTTGTTTCCACCAAAGATCTTCCTTTTCTAACAGGAAATGCAGTTTTGTAGAAGTCTTTCTTATTTCCTCCACATTATCACTGCTTTCCTCAGCCTGTAATCTTTGCAAGTACTTTGCTTTTTCTTCAACTTTCTTCCCATTCCTCTATCTCTTTGTCTTGCTCCAATTCTGGAAAGCCTTTCTACTATTATTCAGCAAGCCAATGACATTTTGGTTCTGAGATCCATTATTCCCCCAAGCTTTCCTTAATACCAATTCACAGTCCTCCTCTAAGGTCCAACTTGCCTCATATTTAAAACTTCTTCTCTTCTGCCTGAACTGTGCATCTACCACTTTATCTGGTCTAATTAAGTGAACTAACAATGGCTTATGATCAGAAGTTCTAACCACCATCACTTCCACCCAAGCCTCAGTGTAGATATCCATCCATTTGGGGCTTGCCACAGCTCTATCTAACCTTTCTTTAGTAAAGGTTGAATCAACATGTGAGTTACTCCACGTGTACTTATCTCCCCTCTAACCCAAATCATGCAAATCTCCATCACTCATCACCTCCCTAAATAGCTCCATTTGACCCTCGGGTCAGGCCTTCCCTCCCCACTTCTCATCATCTGTTAGGATTTCATTAAAGTCCCCTACTATCAACCAACCCTCATCACCCCTCGGTTTCATACTTTTAAGCATCAACCATGTGTCTTTCCTTTTAGCTATTTTAGGTGCCCCATAGAATCATGTAAGCAGCCATTTACTCTCCCCCTCCTCTATCACCCAAGCATTAATATGTCTTTGTGAAAAATTTACAATTTCCAACTGCATGCTTGAATCCCAAAACAAGACCAAACCACCCCCTTTTCCCACTTTTCCCACTGCCTCAACTACAAAACATCCTTCACATTGCAATCTGCTTTTTATTCTCTCACATTTTAGATTTCTTAGCTTAGTTTCCATGATGAAAACTAAGTTGGGATTATTCCTCTCTGCCATAGAGCAGAGATCTTGAACTGTTCGAGGATTCCCCAATCCTTGGCAGTTCCAACTTAACAGTTTCATAATAATTGGCGAGGCTGAATCTCAGCTTCCGCCACTACAATAGGAACCTCAAAAGTGCCACTCAACTTCCCTTTCTTGTTTGCACCCACACCTTCCTCCTCAGTCACTCCCCTCTTCTTTTGTGCGTTTTCCTTTATAACTATCTTTTCTGTTTTGTGTTTTTCTCGGGCCCTCCTCTTCCATACACCTATTTTTCCTATCATGCTTCCCTCCACCCTTCCACCTTCTTCCTTACTTAAGAACTCACTACCATCTTCCTTCCCTATGATCTCAACTTGCACTTCGACTTCCTGCAGTCCATGCTCCACCTTTTCTTTTTGACTAGTCAGTGCAATTACCATAGCTATTGCATCCCTTTCCAATGCTCCCTCAACTCCACTACTTGTATCTATATCCCCACCTTCCTCCCCCTCTGTTTTTTCACTACCCTCAATCACACTTTCCTAACCTTTTTCATTTTCCTCACTTCCTTCTATATTTTGTTCCCTAAATCTACTTCCCTCCTCTTTATTACTCCCCCTGCTTCCTCCAGCTTGAAACCTATTCTCCTTCCCCTTACACCACCCATTCCCCTCCTCATTTCTTTTTGGGACATTTATAAAGAAATTATTTCCGGTAGACTGCGTAGCCCTCATCCATTGCCCATACTGATTCTCTTCTCCTACCTGACTTCCCCCTTCTTTACACTCATTGTTCCCGTGATCAATGCAACCACATGAGAAACAGATTCTAGGCATTTTTTCATAGCTAAAGGGAATCCAAATGTCCTTGCCTTTGACTATCAGAGTTCTTCCTCTTGCCAGAGGTTGATTTAAATCCATATGGATCTGAACTCTCAAAAACTTCCCTCATCCACTTCCATCTTCCTGCACATCCACCTTCTCCACCTTTCCCACCATACTTCCAACTTGTTCTCCTCATATTTCCGTCATACAAGATAACGGTAGATTGTGAAACCTCACCCAAAAACTCTCCGAGTTAAAATCCACTTGTTTCAATGGCGTAAAACCATCGAATTCCTTCAAGACCATTAGCTGATTGTCAAATAGCCATGGTCGACCTGACCAAACCCTCTGCTTATCAGTGATGTTATCAAATACAATAGCAAAGGTATTCGGACTCACCTCAGTGAACTGTGCTTTCTTACTAATTCTCCATATTTTTGCCAATGTGCTTTCCACCACCTCCTTACTAATCAACCGTTTTGAGCAGAATTTTCCAAGTAGAGACCTCTGTTCTTTCATCAACAATTCTCTCGGTAAATCATCATCAATCTCGATTACCATTCTTTCCTCCTCTCTCAGCCTCAATTCCTTCCATTTTTCCTCTATGTCTTCCATCACTTCGTCGCATTCACTGGCATCTGAAGGTAGAATCTTCCCTTTCTGCCATGACCTTCAGTACCTCTCCGCTCCTCAACAGCAAATTGCTACCAGAAATCTTCCAAAGTTGGCTGGGACCACCTCCAAATTCCTTCTTTCCGTTATAAATGCCTCATGTGCCTCCAGCACTACTCACCTTCCACTCATTTTTCAAAGAGAAAAAGAGTGACTCTATAGTTGTACTTGGATTATGGAAAAACACACCCCGTAGCTACTCAGAAGATATTATGAGTAATGATGTTAGCTATATGTTATATTCATATCTCACTTCTATCGCACTTTATAGATATATATGTTGTAATTTCCATCATGACCTTCGGATTATTCTTAATTATTTAAAAAAGTAATTCAAAGGCTGATAAGTAATGCCACTTGATTGCCGTAATTGGATAAGAATGGTATGAAAATACTTTAGTAAATAGAGTTTTTCAAACATTGTATATGTAACAACCTAATCCGAAATTATTAGAGATAAAATATAGATAATTTATTGGGGCTTATGTTTAATGGTTCAATATTAGATAAGAAAATGAACTATTATTTATTGAGCTTGGTTAGGAATTCTAGTTAAGCTCATAAGCCAAATAGGGTTGTACATTTAGATTCGGTTTGATAGTAAGATGAGAATTTTAAGTTTTAAGATGAAATATTGAAATATTATATTTTAATATTATTATTGTTTTGGAATTTGAAAAAGTAAAAAAAAAAAGTTAAATTATTTATTATATTTTATATGGAGATTTGGGAAAGTTATAATGACGAGATGAGAATTTTGAGTTTAAGATGAAAATTTTTAACTACCAAACCGAACCTTAAAATACAGTTCCGGCTAGAACCAATTTTCCGACCCAACCCGACCATAATTAACGGGTCCAAAATAAAATCGGTTGCTGCAATCCACTTCCAATATAGTTTTGTTAAAAATGGTTCGGAATCGGGTAATTACCCTATACCTGACCATAATGAACATGACCTTCCGTGAAAAACAGTTCCATTGTTCCTAATACCTAACTATGAAGACGTAGACGATGCTGTGCTCCGGTGCTGCGCCCAGGTGTAAGTCACTGGGTTTAGACATTAGTAGGCTTCCAATGCCCTAGTATGAAGACGTAGACGAATACAATGATGTGCTTTTGTGCTTCCCGGGTGATTCCATCGATGAAGTCAAGGAAGTAGAGTTCTAGACTTCGTGCTCAGTTGTTTAAATGAATTGAATTAAATAAAATAATGTTTAGGTAGCCGAACTTTTCCCTTCTTTTTAGTTTTTATTTCTTGGTCTATCGATGTCTTTTCTATTTTTGCTATTGAGTTCTATGCATATGTGAGTGTGTATATATTAAAAATAAATTTTAAAAAAAAAGTTGGGTCAAAATTAACATGTTTCAAGTCAGGTCGGATGAACAGGCTTGGCCATATACAATGCATTGTTTGGGTTTCAATGTGGGTTGGGTCCAACTATTATGTTAGGCTAGTTATGGTTTAGTAGATAATTTTGAGTTGGCCGAGTGCCCATAAATTACCAAGGTAAATTATGGAGCTTTCATTGAGTTCAATAATTAAGTTAAAACTCAATTAATATTTATGGATCAAGTGAGTCCTACTTGTTTGGTAATTGGTTAAGAGTTATTTTAAAAGTCCAAAACTAATTATAAGATGAGCTCATTTTAAAATTTAAGATCCGCTCTTGCTAAGGGACGAATCCCATATTTTAGTCCAAGACCCATGGACCAACCACGACCCGAAGACCGAATGAACTGAAGACTTAAGCCCAAAATGGGATCCAACCCACGTAGAAACCCATGCACACAGGACTGTCTTCCTTCCTCACAAACGGCTGCCATGTATAACACATACATAAGACCGTATGCATCAAGAACTTCTTCAAGCCCTAGGGATATCATTTGTTTCCTCACGTCAGCTGCCCATCCCTTTCTCCCTCAACACCACAACAGTCCCTCCCAAGCACAACAAGCATCGCGGCATGAAGCCCTCCAGCAACTAGCACTCCTCAGCACTGCAAGGCAGTTTCTGGCCACCTTCCATCAAATATGGGCTTTTTGCTTCCAAATCTTCAAAACCAGTCATGGCTGAAATAAACTAAGTGGAACGATTCCCAACTCTATTCTTAATGCTTCACAGTTGACATGCTAGAATTGAGTCAAAACGCATTCTTAGGTTCAATTCCAAGAACAACTGGGAATTTAAGGCTTCTCGAGGTGCTCAACCTCAAATATAAAATTTGGTCATTCAATTTCTAGAACTTAGGAGCTTTTTCGTCTTTGTTGGACTGCAAATATCTCAGATATTTTGGTTTGTCCAAAAATCACGGAATGGAATTCTTCCAAATTCTATTGGGAACCTCTCAATTTCTCCTTAAAATCTTCAACTACAATGCAATATTAAGGGCAACATTCTGAAAGAGATTGGAAATTCAAGTAGGTTGATCGATTTGAACTTATACCATAATGAACTGGGGGGACCTATTCCAACTACAATTGGAAGATTGCACATGCTCCAATGTTTGGTTCTTTATGGCAATCAATAAAAGGTTTCATCCCATATACGCTATGTCATTTAGGAAGCTTGGTTAAACTAAGTTTAAGGGGCAATGAGCTTTTTGGACACATTCCTTCAGGCATAAATAATATGACTTCGCTAAGAGCTCTTGACTTGGATTCCAACCAACTATCTTCTTCAATTCCTTTGAGCTTGTGGAGGCTTACTGATCTCTTGGAGGTTTATTTATCATCAAATTCTCTTAGTAGTTCTATTTCTTTAGGTATTGGATATATGAATGCATTGAGAGTATTAGATTTGTCAAAAAACCAAATAACAAGTCATATCCCTGTTACAATTGGTGTGCTAAAAAGTCATACTACTCTCTCTTTGGTAGTTAATTGACTAGATGGCTCGATTCCAATATCTTTTAGTGAATTGGTAAGCTTAGAGCTCTTAGATCTTTACTATGATAATTTGAGTGGAGAGATTCCCAAGTCCTTAGAAGAACTTCTATATATACTCGAAAGATCTACATCAATAAATTACAAGGAGAAATTTCTTCGAGTGGATGATTTATATACTTATCAGCTGCATCATTCATGTCAAACCTTGGACTTTGTGGTGTGGCTTGAATGCAAGTTCCCCTATGCAAAGCAATAAAGGCATAGGAGTGAAAATCATAAAATTTGTATCAATTGTAATGGGGTTGATGATACTTGCAGTATATGTTGCATTTGTCTCAATAAAATGCCAGAAGTGGAATTCCAAATTGTCACATGAAACAAATCCATTGCCTTTAGCAACATGGAGGAGAATTTCACAGCAAGAAGTTATCTGAAAAACATTAGGGTTCAATGCAAACAACTTACTTGGAGAAGGGAGTTTTGGGCTTGTTTACAAGGGAATGCTCTTAGATGGAACAAGTGTTAACATAAAAGTACTAACTTGCAAAAAGAAGGGGCAGTCAAAAGCTTTCACAAAGAATATGAGGTCTTATGCAATATTAATCACCAACATCTTGTCAAAATCATTTGTGCTTGTAGCAACATGGAATTCAAAGCCTTGGTATTAGAATACATGGGTAATGGGAGCTTGGATAGTTGGTTGTACTCTGAACACTGATGCTACTTGAATATGTTACAAAGGCTAAATATAATGATCGATGTGGCAAGAGTAGTTAGTTTGTAGCTTTCCTTTCTATTTTAGTCTTTTCTCTCCAGTAGCTAGCTACCTAGGTATGGAAGTAGTTCCCTACCAATGTACCTTCATCTTGGTTATTCAACACCTATTGTTCATTGTGATTTGAAGCCTACTAATGTCTTATTAGATGAAGATATGGTGGCACTGTCACAGATTTTGGCATCGCCAAACTCTTTGGTGATGGAGTTTCTCTAACACAAACAATGACTCTTGCTACAATTGGATATATGGCACTAGGTACGACTATTCTAGCTCACATGCATAAACATAAAATTATGCTCTTTATATATATAAGAGGTAAAATATTGATGTTTGCACTTCATTTTTATGTGATTTCTTTCATTATAGTACCATATTATAAGATTTTCTCGTGATAATTGTAACATGTCATGTATAGAATATGGATATGAAGGAATTGTATCTACGAGAGCAATATATATAGTTATGGAATTTTATTGATGGAGACTTTTACAGAAAGAAGCCCACAGATGATTTGTTTGTAGGACACATGAGCTAGAAGTATTTGGTACAAGAATCATTGGCCCTTTTGGTACTTGAAGTTGTTGACAACAATTTGTTAAGAAACAAAAATGATAATGTTGCAATAGAAGAGTGTTTATTACCCTCTTTGGGATTTTGCAGATTCACCTCAACATAGGATTGGTGTCGAATATATGTTAGCTACATTCGAAACGATCAAATTAAAGTTTCTCAAAGATATTGGAGAAGGATAATATGAGAGACAAGTTTATTTTCATTTCATGATTTCATGTTTATGGTTTTGACTCCATATATTATGTACAATAAAAAAAAGATATGCTTATAATTATTACTTGTCACAGTACATCTATTACCTATATGACTTCTAAGTAATTATATGACATCATATAATTACTTGTCAACTAATTATATTATTTTCTCCAATTATAATGCCCATCTCTTCCTCTAGCTTCGAGCATTTTGTGAAACTTTTCGGTTTTGGATCTGGAAAATAGAAGGGATGTCATTTCCCTTCATGGTTTAACATTTTAGACTCAACTTTATGTATGAGTATTGTCATTCTCTCTTTTTGTAATAACCCGCTTCTTCTTTCTTCTTTAATTACGAGCTTCGATCTATGTGCTGTACCTCGATGACGTGTTTTAAAAGATATTAAGCAAATTTTAAAGCAAATTCGATATTTTAAAACTTACAAATATTTTAAATATTCTAGAAATATTTATATGTAATATTTCCAGTATTATTGGAAAAACTTGTTTTTAAGTAACACAATTAGAATATTTTTGAAGAGCTCCAAAACTATTATAATTTTAGAAATTTATTTAAATTAAAATATTTTAGTCATTTAAAAATATTAAGAGATTTAAATTTATGTTGAAAACTCTAAATTTATTTAAATGGTTTTATTTTCTTCAAGTGATTTACGAGATTTCATCATTTTAATTAATGATGAACGAATATTATTTTATAAACTTTAGTTATAAAATAATATTCTATATTAATTCTTCCCAGCGTTTTAATTTAATTTAACTAACACGCTTATGCATTTTCAAATCAATATTTAAATTCATCGATAGATCGTTCTGAGGATCCTGAAATGAAAGGCCTGGATTAAATATCTGGATTAAATACCCAAGCTCCTACCTTTTTCTCCTCACTTTTTCATCTCTCTCTCACTCTCTCTCTCTCTCTCTCTCTCTCTCTCTCTCTCTCTCTCTCTCTCCAGCCCAACGTGCATGGCTTGCCCTTAGCTGAACTCTTCCTTCCTCTAGCCCACCTCCACCACTGGCTGTTTAGCTCCACCTCCACCATTGGCAGCTTCCCTCCCCACTGGCGAGTCCCTCCTTCCACCGGTGAGCTCCACGCCAGCCTCTTCCTCCTCTTACAGTACCTCATCCCAAATGGGTTTCAAGCTCATTTCTCCTCCTAGCGCCGCAGTATGTGGCCAGCTTGGCCTCCAACCACCACCAATGGCATCTCCACTCCATGGGCTTCCTTTCCATGGTTTCCTTTCCCCTTACCTCTCTCTCTCTCTCCAATGAGTCACTACACACAGGCACACATAGTTTCTCCACCGTGCACGTCTACCCACACCACCTTACCACCACCACCATGATCCTCATCCACCCACGACCTCCCTTAGCTATTTTCATGTCCAATCGAAGTCCCAATAGCTTTCACTCTCTCACAGCCTATCCTCTAACTCACGGCCCAATCCGCCGCCTTGAGCCACCGTCCAGCCACCTTCTTGCCACCACAGCTCCACCACACCTCCCTCGAGCTCCTCCATGCCTAGCCAAGCTTCTCTAGCTCTTCCTCTCCATTTCCTAGTTTAGCCATACACGACCCAAATCTCCTCCAAGGACCATCGTGCCTCCTCCTTGTGCCACCTTGACACCGCCTTGAGGCCACCACTCTAAGACCATGACCAAACATTTCCCTGCTGAAATCCACAACTGTAGCCACCTCTAGTAGCCCAAACAACCACTGTACGCAGTGTTAACCGCCATGTACGGCTCCTCCGATGCCTTGATCATGATGGGCAGCGAGCGACGCACGGGTTATCCCGTCGATGTTATAACCCTCTATCTCTCATTATTTATGATATATGTTAGTTAATATATTATGGAGGAGGTTTTGGGAGTGGAAGGAGAGAGAAATTTCAAGCAAGCTCAAATACAAAGCCCTTTTAATTAGTCTAAGAAGAAAGATTATTCAACAAGTGGAGAAGTTGAAAAGAACGCTGAATTATTGTCAATATCAAGAAAGGAAACTGAGCCACAACAGATCTAACTAAGTTTTGTGTGGCCCTAATGGAGGAGAGAAGCTAGTTCCATATGGGGAATTGTTGGGGTTCTACAGCTGATAACCCAACTCCAAGCGCCACTGCCCATCTCAATTCAGGTAAATACCTGACAGGAAAAAAAAACTGTGCTTTCTTCTTCTTTGTTCACCCCTTCCATCAAATTCTCAAATATATCATATGGGTTGGTTCTTTTTGTTCCATACTCTGTGTTTTTAAAGAAAACTCATTGTTATGTTAGCCAGTTGCCACAAGCCAATGGGATATTTTAGGTAAATGATTTACATAAAAAACCTAGTGAAATTTCCTAACTTGAATTGCCCTAGGTGATATGACTTTTTGTTTCATTTTACCATACGGAACCATGCTATTTTGCCTTTGTACTTCGTTATTAACATATGTTGGGAATTTGTTCCTACAGCTATATTACAGTTTCTAGCAATGCATAAAGAGAAGCCTCTAAGATCTGTAATGTTAACTGAAAAAATTTAAATGTTATGATTCACTGTCATGTTATTACAGTTTGGTCTCAACGTTTAACTACAGTAAACATTGCAATAAAGCCTTAGTATGGATTCACTCGGTTGTTAACATTGTAGTTAAAAATTGCCTAAAGAGAAGCATCTAAGTATATTACAGTTTCTAGCAGTGAGTTCTTTCTTCTTTGGTATATCCCCCTTGAACTTTACTCTTTCTTTTGTCAATTCAATTCAAGATCAGAAAATACAAAATTTTCTCTCTTTATTTCTTTCCTTTCTTCTTTCTTGCAAGATTAGAAAAATACAAGATTCTCACTTTCTTGATTTATCTCTTTTTTCTTCTTTCTCCTTCAACTATGTTAAGCCATTGGCTTTCCAATTCAGGGCAGTTTCCGCCAGTTTAGCATTATTCCAGCTTTGTTCTGGTGTGTTCAAATGATTTCCACCATAGTTCTGATGAAATTATTAAAAAAAAAAAAAAGAAAAGAAAAGAAAAAAACCAATGTATATTGAAGTTGTAGTACATGGGTGCATTATCACACCTGTGTCAATCATCCAGTTGATCATTTATGGGTGCAATGCTGCTGCTAGTCTTAATCATCCAGGTGCAGTGGCCCCAGCCATAGTAATGGCTTTTCACGTCTTATTTTAGATAGACAAGCATAAATCCAATCTCTTTCTCATGAATCATATATATAGTTGATGGAGGTTTCCTTAACATCTTGGTGCATCAAAATCTTTTTCATCCTTTGTCAAATCAGTCAAATGTCAATCCTGCATGGGCAATATATGTTGTGAATTTTAGAGAGAATTATTGATGACTTATTAATATGCCATAGGATAAGATTAATATGTCTTGAATTCAATTAATGTTTTTTTTTGTTTTTTTTTTTAAACAAAAAAATTTTGTATTTCCTCAACTAGAAACATTACAACATTTCTCCTGTAATACAATAGGGATAATTCCTTCCGGACCCCCTTCTATCCATATAACCTCATTTTCTACATTTAATCCCATTTTTTCCAAATTATGTGCTACTCTATTGTTGTCTCTCTTTGTGTACTGTACTAACCACTCCTTCCTATTGTATAAACAACCTTTTATATCGTCTATAATCTGTCCATGCCACTCCCAGCTTTGTTCCCTGCTATTTATTGAAAGTATAACCCCTAGTGCATCCCCTTCGAAGATGACTTTCTGCCACTATAAATCAGCACACACCTGGAATGCCCTCCACAAAGAATTTGTCTCGGTAACAGCAGGATTGCAGGTGCCTTGCATCTGTTTACATAGAGACAATAACAACTCTCCTTTCTCATCCCTCACTGCAATCCCTATTCCCATTTTTTTGTTTTCCAAATCCAAACTAGCATCCCAATTTACCTTCACAAACCCATTACCAGGTTTACTCCATTTCACACTCCTTTGCTGCACATTTGATCCCCGTATGACACCTCCCTTTTCACTATTAGCCTCTGTAAAGATGCTTAAACTCTCCTTTGCTTGCAAGATTAGCTCCCCTGGTCCCTTAAATTTTGATTCAAAGACAAACTTGTTCCTTCTCCACCATATATTTCTCATAATTGTTGCCACCAAGTCAAGTTCTTCCCCTTCCAGTTCTTAACCAACATATCCCATAGGTCCATAAAATCCCCTTCCACTCGAGGCCATTTCTGGACAGGACTAGAGAGATCCGCCCATACATCAGCTGCAGCACTACAGCTCCACACTGTATGGCAAACAGATTCTACCTCTCTTTCACACACTGGACACAAAGGATCGACCACAACCTTTCTTTTAAACAAATTTTGCTTTGTGGGAAGACTATTAACAGCAGCTTTCCATATGAAGACTTTAACCACTTCAAGTGTATTCAACTTCCAAATTTTCAATCAAACCTCTCTTCCTTTTTTAACCTCTGAAGCCCCCCCTGCATCTCTACTCCTCCGAGCCCTTTCCAAGTGATAGCTACTTTTTACACAATACTTCACATCCCCTGTGAAAGCCCAAATCCTTTTATCTTTTGCATTTGCTTGACTAAATGGAATTCCACACACTAAATCAGCTTCCTCTTCTAACAATAACTCTCTTACCAACCCAGTATTTCATCTTCCACCACTCAACAGATCCCTAACCATTGTCTCAGGCCTAGTAAAATCTTTTAGAGTTCGAATACAAAATTTAGTAGGTCAAGGAACCCATTTATCCCCCCAAATGTGAATTTTCTCCCCATTTCCCACTCTCCAAACCAACCCTTCCTTTAATAAATCTAGAGACCCCCACAAACTCTTCCTTAATTTTGAAGGTCTACTATCAAGTTTTGCTTTTAACAGTTCTGAATTTTTAAAATACTTATCCTTAAGCACTTTAGCAGCCACTGAATTAGGCATAGTTATAATCCTCCAACATTGTTTTGCGAGAAGAGCTTTATTAAAACACTGCAACTCCAGGAAACCCAACCCCCCTTCAGATTTTGCAGCCCCCATCTTAGCCCAACTCCTCGATTGTATCTTATTTCCATTTTGTTGTGAGCCCCACCAGAACTTGGCCATTAAGGCAACAATTTTTTTACAAAGTTTCACCAGAAGCTTAAAAACATTCATATGATATGTGGGTATCGCTTGTATTACAGCCTTCAATAAAACTTCTTTACCAGCTGGGGAAAGGAAAAGTTTTTTCCAGTTATTGATTTTATTCCATACCCTATCCTTTATACCTCTAAAAGTATTGTATTGGGACTTAGCAACCATCACAGGCAGCCCCAAATATTTCTCACAATTGTTCTGAATTCCAACTCCAATATCCTTCCTTATCCTTCTCCTTGTATCATCCTTAACATTGGTCATGAAAAAAAGGGATGTTTTCTACCTATTTAAACATTGTCCTGATGCCTTCTCATAGGTTTCAAGTAACTGCTTTATCTTTAACCATTCCTGCCAAGTAGCTTGACCAAACACCACACAGTCATCAGCAAACAATAAATGTGTCACCCTTATCCCCCTCTCGCCACTGAAACCCCTCTTAACACCTTCTGCCTTTAGCCTGATTAATAAGGGAACTCAACCCCTCTACACAAAGAAGGAAGAGATAGGGAGATAATGGGTCTCCTTGCCTCAAGCATCGTGAAGGAACAAAAGAATTACTAGCCATTCCATTAACCATTATAGCATAGGAAACAGATTGTACACATTCCATAATGAGATCCACCCACCTTCCTCCAGACCCCAGTTTTACCATTACAGCTCTCAAGAAACCCCACTCAACCCTATCATATGCCTTTGATATATCAAGTTTTAAGGCCATGCTTCCTTTTTTCCCCTTATGCTTCACTTTCATTGAATGTACAATTTCATTGGCTGCCACTAAGTTATCTGTTATAAGTCTTCCTGGTATGAATGCGCTTTGGTTTGAGGATATAACCTGATCGAGCACGCCCTTCACCCTTCAATCTGTTTGCTAGAATCTTTGCAATGATTTTATACAACACATTGCAAAGACTAATTGGTCTAAAATCCCCCACTATTTTTGGCTCCTTAACCTTCGGGATCAAGACCACAAGAGTATGATTGCACCCTCTCAAGTTGCCATCCCCCCTCAGCACACTCAACATTGCATCTGTCACCTTCTTCCCCACCACTTTCCAATAGGACTGATAGAAGGCTGCCCCAAAACCATCTAGACCTGGTGATTTTATAGGCCCTATTTGAAAAACAGCAATTTCCACCTCTTCTCTGGTAAAAGCTCTTTGCAAATCCTCATTCATCTCATCTGTTAGTCTACTGTCCATTGCAGAAAGACACATCTCAAAATCCTCTCTCGAAGGGCAAGAAGACTTATACACAGCCTGGTAATGATTGAAGAAAGCCCCCTCTATATCCTTTTGATCCTCCCATACTCTCACATCCATATCCATCACCCTTTCAATTTGATTCCTCCTTCTTCTTTGAGTTGCACATGCATGGAAAAACTTGGTATTTTTGTTACCAAGTTTGTACCAATTCTTTTTTGCCCTCTGTCTTCATTTCATATCCTCTCGAGCTAGTAAATTTCCTGCCTGTTGTTGAAGCTCCCTAATCAGCTATATTTTTTCTAGTCCCTCCTCATCCTGTAACTTCTTTATTTCCCCAGTCAACCTGTTGATTTCCTTTTCCCTCTCTCTATCTTTTATTCTGGCCCATTTCCTTAATCTGCCACTACAAGACTGTAAAAGGAGTTGTACCCCACTCAACTTCTCTGCTACATCCCCATGATTTTCCCATCCTTCACTTATCACCTCCTCACATTCTATGTCTTTAACCCATGCAGCCTCAAACCTGAAACAACTTACCCTCCTCACAATTCCATCATAGGTACCCCAAGCCTTCAGCAAAATAGGATTATGGCCAAAACTAATAGCTGTCAACCCTTCCACTCTCACTTTTTTGAAGATATTTCTCCATTCAGGGTTGGCAACAAATCTGTTCAGTCTCTCTTTGGTAAAAGTACTGTCCATGTTTTTATTACTCCAAGTGTAGGGGCTTCCCACATAGCCTAAGTCTGCAAGCCTCTTTTATTCCAATACCTCTCGCAATTGTCCCATTCCTTTTTCCTCTCTTTGCTTCCCCCCCCCCCCCCCATTTTTTAGATTGAAACAATATCTCATTAAAATCCCCAGCTACACACCAGGCCTCACCTGCCAGTGGTCCCAGAACCTTTAATAACTCCCAAGACATACTCCTCTTTGAAGCATCAGGATGTCCATAGAAACTAGTAAAATACCACTCTTTTTTCCTTCCCTCCCCTTTATTTTACTACTTATATGCCATTGTGAATAGCTTAGGATTTCCAGATCTATGTTTTTACCCCCAAAACAATGCAAGTCCCCCTTTTAACCCCCTTTAAAGCTTCCACCCTTCCCACCTTAATCTTTATTTCCATAAGAAACACCAAACTGGGCTTATTATCATTTACCAAACGGCAAAGGTCTTGAACTGTACTAGAGTTGCCCAACCCTCGACAGTTCCAGCTTCGACAACTCATAATGATTGGCGGGGCTGACTTCCAGCCTCCGCCAAAACTTTTATTTCATATAATTCCATGCTCTCTCCATTCATTTTCTTTTTTTTTTATCCCCTTTTCACTCTCCTTTTCTTCCCCACGAGGTACCCTCTTTTAGCAAGGATAGAGTTGAGTCCTCCCCTGCTGCCCACACCTCTAGCTTTTTGTTTCCAGCTCCCCCTCTTCCCTTTTTCCTTCTCCTCCAAACCCCTCTCATACCCCCCAACCCCTTGCTCCATATGACTAGACTCATCCGAATTTATCCTACCAAGCTGGCCTTCATTAACCAACAAAGATAAGGACAACCCTTGCCCATTTGAATCATCTTTTCCTACCTCCTCTTCCTCCCTTCCCAAAACTGACTCCCCTCCTCCCTTCTCTATACCATCCCTTCCCATCTCACTCACATATTTTTCTAAGACCACATTCATAGACCCCTCCCCCTCCACATTATTTTCATAACCACGGGCAACCTCTCAACACTTTCATCTTATCCTTTCTATTAACCAAAGAAATCACAAAACAATTTGAGCCAAGTTCACGGATAGTTAGAGGCTTACTCACCTTCCAGATATTTTCCATGGTGGTTCTGATGATTTCTCCTCTGATCTTCCACTCCGCAAACACCTTCCCGAGTATGCTTCTTTTCCCCAACTTTTTTAGATCTGCATTATCCCTAATCGAGACGTCGATTGGCTCGCACTCATCTGCATTCAACTTCAAATTTCCCCATAGATCTTCAAGCCCCTCCATCGACCCTCTTTGTTTACCCAGGGCAAACAAGATACTCACACAGCTCCCTCCACCAGAGTGAACGAAGTAGATGTTTCACCACCTAGGCCGTTACGCTCTTTTCGCCTTCGGGAAGACGACGAGAGAGAAAACAGTTTAGAGGAGACTAAGGTGTTATGTTATTTTTTTGTTTACTCCCTTGTTTTTGAACTTGATAATTAAGTTTTCAATATGAAGTTATATATAGAGATGATCGTAGTCTTTTACATTCTAAAACATCATTCAATATTTTTTGTTCCAATCACCTTCACAAATTTAAAAAGAGAGGTGAAAATATTAAGAATAATAAAATGAAGATATCGAGCTTGAGTAGTGACTTCCCACCACATGATGTGCGAATTTCTTATTTTTATTTTTGAAATAAATAGATACGATGTGAGTGTTGAGTTGAAAGCACGTTAATTTTCTCATTGGAAATAAATCTGAAAATAAATTTTCAGAGAAGAAACTGTAATTGTTGAACCCCATATTTCATCGAGAACTTTGAAATCTTTGACTTTGGATTGCACATAAAGAACTGTGGATTGCACTTTGAAATCTTTAATTTTCATGGAGATTGGTTTGCTTTTATTAACCATTGTAAGCTTATCATTGGCATACTCAATTTTAGTCTGATGGAGGAAGAGGAAGATGGAATGCCACCCAAGCGTTCGACATCGACTTCAGAGTCATATGTTTGTTTTCTTTTAGATGTGTGACCATCTTAATACTGTTTAACTCCATGGAGATTTTGTGAAGATTATGTTTATGGAGATTTTGTGAAGATTATGTTTGTGGAGATTTTGTGGAGATTATGTTTGTGGAGATGCTATGTCAGTATGCCATGTGGTACAATTTGTGGACGTTACGTTGTTTTAAGAATTTTTGTATTTTTTGGAGAGGCTATATCTTTGTAGAGATGCGATGTTTAATTTTTGTACCTCTTGGAGAGGATTTTGGTAGCATGAGCCAAGTGGTCTACATGCAGAGGGTTTTTGGTAGCATGATCCATGTGTACGTTGGTTAACTATGTCTTTGATCACGGGCTACATGAGGAGGTATGTTTCTTTGCTTTCTTTTACTAAAATTTAATATACTTTCGTAATTGTTTGGAGTACTTTGCTTGAATTTTTTCTAGAGCAATTATGCATGTTAGTTATATGCAGATTAGTGTAATGATGAAGTATTTTGACTATTTAAGTTTCATCATTATTTCTTTTTGTGTTCCTTTTCTAGTTTATCATTAGATAGATTTTCCTCATTATGGCTTTCAGTATCTAATTTGTTTGTTTATGCCACTTTTCAGATTTGGTCTTGAACTTTGGTAAACATTCCACCCAGTATTTTCAATGGCTTTGTGGTACAAACTTCGAATGGAGGATTTTGACAAGATTGGAACCGAAGAGAAGACCACGATTTTTATTTGCTATATATTTAGTTCATATACAACTTTAGTTTGGTATGTGGTTGCTAAGCATTGTATATATTGAGAGAGACAAGATCATGATTTTCAAATGTGTAGATGAATACTGTAAGTTTATTTCACTTGTATATGATGAGGGAATTTGGCAAGATTGCCAAGGGTTCCAAGTGTGTTTCATTCATGAGCTTGATGTACACAGTTGTGATGAGCATATACTTTGGTTATAAGGGCTCTTAAAATAGCTTTCAATAGAGATCAAACCATGTGCACAAGCTGTTTTCATTATTGAACTTTTCATTACATGGGTTAATTTAACGAACTTACATGTAACCCCTTTTGTACATCATAACCAAAACATAGGGGAACCATTAAAAAATGATCTACTTCATACAACATATAAATTTACATACAATTTATCGGAATCATGCCAAAATTATTACAAATGTGATAACCCAGTACAAACACAATAATTTTTGCTTTTCCTTTTGAAGAGTTGTCTTTTTCTCTCTTACTTTATCTTCCTTTTTCCGAACTTCATACTCACGCAGCAATATGTCATCCCACATCTTCTAAACCTCCAAACTACATGGTGTTTTCATCACTAAATCATCAACTACAGACGTTAATGATCAGGTTGTTAACATGTGTAGAATAAAATGGTTGTCCTATGTGCTGAATTTGCGTCAGATCAAAATTCCTCAATAAATGATGTTGACATTTTTACACAAGTTCTGGGTCAATGTTCAAGATATTTGAGGGATTTCGGTTATTGAATAAAGCCTTCCGCCTCTTCCCCTTCATCTGGGTTTGCCTGATCTACGACCTCTATAGCAGTAGAGAATGCGAATTCCAAGATCGAAGAACTGATTACAAGGCAGCATGAGTTAGAAGCTCAATTGGTGAAACAAAGAGGCATGAAGATGCGCATGAAACAACATGAAGAACAATAAGAAGAGTTTAGGAGAGAGATGCAACTCCAAATGCAACAGTCCAGGCATCCAATCAACTGATTTACATTATAAGTACAGATTTTGAGATCTATTTCTGTACGAAGAATGCTAGTACTATTTTATTTTTTTAGTTCGCACTTATTATATTACTTTTGTGAGTACTGAACAATTTATAATGTATTCTTTTAATTATTATGAATGTCTATTTGATTTTTTATTATTGGATTTAAATAAAATATCCACCATTCGAACGACCAACAAACCCTTCGAATGCAAGTATTAAATCATTCGAAAATTGATGTGGTATATATAATCCAATTTATTTTCTTATCGTTCAAATATTAGTTGATAGCATTCGAACAATTGTATTGTTCGATCTCTTGATGCATCTTTCAAAAGTTTCCTCATGCCAACCTTTTCAAATGTATTGGACGTTCGAATCGAAAATTTTAACCATTCGAACGAGATTCTGGGATGAAATTCAATCGTGACGAAATTTTGATTTTCATTCCAAAATATCTTTTGGGATATTATTGTTGGAACAACCTTGGAATGCTTTTTTTTCATCCCAAGATATATTTGGGGATGAAATCACTGTCTTTTGGGACAAAAATATTCATCTGAAAAGACTACTTTGTTGTAGTGAACTGTTAATTTCCTACAAGATATTGAGTAACGAAAAGTACAAGAGTGCTTTGCATCAGGCACTTGTGAATGGAATCGATGCAAGAATATTGATACCTATATTGTTTGTACCAAAACTGGAAAAAGTTGTTAGCCCAGCACTAGAGTTGGTTGACAATGAAACCAATCCACCAGCAGCATTCGCGGGCATGAAGTATAGGGAATACTTGGAAATACTTCATGCCAAAATCAATGGCAAATTGTCTCAAAAGTAATTAATTATTGATTAAAAGAATGTTGTTGCAAAATGATGTTAGTCGTGGAATATATAATTATTATTCCAAATATTATCATCAATAAAGATTGTCTATTGTATTATTTGCAAAATCTTTTTTTTTTTGTTTTTTGAAATAGAAACACTAGCATTTATATTAGACCAATTGTTAGCATTCAGCAATTACAAGATCAGAAATACAAGGGGCTAAAACATCAATATCAAATTGTTCAACAAATAGCATAACAACACCTTTGCTAAAACGTGTGCCACCCTATTTGCATCTCTTTTCACACGTCTTAGTTTCCATTTAGTACCATGCAACAGAAGTTTGATATCAGCAATAAGTGGATCACAGAAACTAGCTTCTCCACTCTATTGGTTTACAACATTTACCACTTGCAATGAATCCCCTTCAAGCGTACAATTACTGAAACCAAACTCCTTGCACAAATCAATTGCTTCAAATAATCCCCTGCCTCATCAAATGTAGCATTAGTACAATAATACATAGGTTTCATCACACTCATCAAAACAGCCCCTTCATCATCTCGAAGTACAAGTACAAGTCCAATTCCAATTTTATTTGCATCGTTTTGTATAGCAACATCCCAGTTAATCTTAATCCAGTCCACAAGTGGAAGTTCCCATTTCACAGTTTGAGTTGCGGCTGCAACATTAGAGGAATTACATAACAGCATAGCATCTTGATAATTATGAGACTCTTGCATAGCATGACTAAAAACAGATGATGGGTGAGAAAAGATCCCTTCATGAACCAAAGAATTCCTTCTGTCCCACAATGCTCGAGCAATATAAGCAAAACAAGCTAACTCCTTGACAGTGAGCCTAGCTGAAACCTATTTTTAAACTTGAGTAAAATCAAGATCAGTAATAGAGGCTTTCTGCAAATGTTTAGCCCCCAACACCCATACATTGATGGCAGATGGGCAAGACCATAAGATATGACCAACTGATTCATCCTCTCTCAAACAAATAGGACATAAAGGGTCTGCTGTAATTTTCCTCTTATACAAATTCAGTTTTGTTGCAAGAGAATTAGTGCATACTCTCTATAGAAAATTCTTCATAGCATTTATAGCAGGTAAAGTCCAACATTTATGAAAGTCATTAGTGGTTGAGGATTCACCTTTGAGACTCAATTATGCTGATATATGCATGTGATAAGCACTTCTTATAGTAAAATGACCACTGGAAGAACCTCTCCAAATTAACTTATTAGAAGCTACCAAAGCACTCGCTGGGATTTGCAGAATAGCAGAGGAGTCCACATCATTGAATACATTCTTTACAAGCTCAACATTCCACCAACCAGTTTGTGGATCAATTAATTCTTAGAATAATGCATTAGCCCCTAAAATCTATATAGGAGATTGGATAATGCCATAATTCCTCTTTGGTATCCATTTATCTCTCCGAATATGAATCTGTCTTCCATTGTCTACTCTCCAAAGAGCCCAATCCTTTATTAGTTTCATAGCCTGCCAAATACTTCTCCACACAAAGGAAGGCCTTGGGCCCAGATTAGCCTCGAATAATGATGAGCTTGCAAAACACTTAGCTTTAAAGATTCTGCTAGGGAGAGAGTCTGGTGAAGTAAGGATCCTCCAGGCTTGTTTTGCCAAAAGGGCTAAGTTAAAACTTTTTAAATCTCAAAATCCACATCCACCTTGCTGTTCAGCAACGCACATCTCACTCCATGATTTCCAGTGAATTTATGCCAAGTATCAGTATTTTCCCACCAGAAATTGAAAACAAAGAGTTTAACTTTTGACAGAGCATTTTAGGCAAAAGGAATACACTCATGCAAATTTGTAGGTATAGATTGAAGCACATCTTTAATAAGAATTTCTCTCCCAACTTGAGAAAGAAACTTATTCTTCCAATTCCCCATCTTCTTCTTTACTTTATCTAAAATATCTTCAAAAGCCCTCATTCTAGATCTTCTAACCAATGAAGGCAAGCCAAGGTATTTCTCCAAGTTGGAAGAATCTTGTAGCCCAGCAATTTCCATAAGGTAAGCCTTGGTTAGTTAAAGACTTAGTGTTCTTACTGAAAAAAGGGAAGTTTTCTCTCTATTTAGTAGTTGTCTAGAAGCCTCTTCATAAAGTCCCAAAATCTGATTAAGTCTAGCCTATTACATCATATTAGCCTGGCAGAAAATTAGACTGTCATCTGTAAAAAAATAAATGACTCATGGACAATGCACCTCTAGCAATAGGACACTAGACTGTCAATCTTTGTTGTTCAACAGCTGATAGTTGAGAGCTAAAAGCTATAGCACATAAAATGAAAAGATATGGTGAAAGAGGGCATCCTTGTCTTAAACCCCTTTCTGGTTTAAAAATATGCTGAGGGGAACCATTCACCAGTATAGGGAAAGAATAAGTAGAGACACATTCCATAAGCAAATGAATCCAGTCTGGTACAAAGCCAAGCTTGCTCAATACAGCCTTGAGAAACACCCATTCACAAGGTCATATGCTTTACTCATATCTAGCTTCAAAGCCATAAATCCCTTCTTTCCAGCAAGCATGCTATGCATGGTATGAAGAGTCTCATATGAAGCTAAGATGTTATCAGAGATTAAACAACCAAGCACAAAAGCACATTGAGACTGTGACACAATGCTAGGCAGTATCCTCTTTAATCTATTAGCCAGAAGTTTTGAAATAATCTTATAAAGCACATTGCAAAGGCTGATAGGACAATATTCAGTAACTAACTGAGGAAAAGGTTTCTTTGGAATCATGACAAGATGAGTGAAATTAATCTTAGCAATAGAGCTTTCAGAATTTAGAAAAGGAAGAACAACCTGACATGCCTCCTCCTTGACAATTGACCAGTGATCTTGATAAAAATAAGCACCATACCCATCAGGTCCAGCAGCTTTATAAGGACCCATTTGAAAAGGAGCATATTCAACTTCTTCCACAATGAAGGGCATAAGTAAATCTGCATTCATCTTAGGAGTAAACTTCTCTGTTAAAGGGGCAAGACATGAATCAATTTATGAAGGGTTAGAAGAGGTGAAAAGTTTTTGATAATATCGAGGAAAAGCAAAACCAATATCCTTAGAATTAGTAAACATAGGACCCTTCTTATTGGTAAGACGTTTCATATAATTTCTCATCTTTCTCTTTGTTGCACAGAAGTGAAAATACTTAGTGTTCCTGTCCCCTTTTTGAAGCCAATGAACTTTGGCTCGTTGCTTCCACTTTATATTTAATCTTTCTAATAATGCATCAATATCCTTCTGTAAAACATATATTTCTTCAACAGAAGCAGCAGACTGAGATTGCTGTAGAGAATATAATCTTCTTAGCTTAGATTGCAGATTAGCATCTGAAACAAGTTCCTTATATTTACTCCACCTCCTCAAAGTGTGCATCCCTTGGCCAAGTCTATTCATAATTGAAGATAATGATCCATTAGAAGGACCATTAGAAGACTACATTTGTTTAACAACCTCACTCTAGTCATCATAAGAGGACCAAGTGGCTTCATATCTGCTTAGCCTACTTAATTAAAGACATCACCTGTTGTTGTATGTGCATAACAATAATCAAGAGAGGATAGTGGTCTAATGATAGAGTAGGCAACACCTATATTTCACCATCTCTGAAAGCATCACACCAACCCTTTGAAGCAACTGCACGATCCAATTTCTCTTTAGTAAAGTTGGCATCCTTTCTACCATTGGACCAAGTAAGAAAACCCCTAACAAAATCCACATTTAGTCGACAATCCTACGAAGTTTGATGGAAAAGTTGCATTTGTTGACGCTTTCTACAAGCCCCACCACTCTTTTCTGAGTTATACAAAAGTTCATTGAAATCACCAATACAAAGTCATGCTTGAGCATTTAACTGATTCAACTTCCTCAATACATTATAATCAATAATCCTCTATTCAGTCTCAGGATGTCCATAAAAACAAGTCATCATCCAAGTCATACCATCCTCATATGTCATCCAGGAATTTATGTGTTGTTGAGAATAGCTTTCAATATTAATAGGATTATCATCTTTCCACAAAAGTACTAAACCCCCTCCTTGTCCAACCCCATCAACAGTGAATAAACATTGAAAACCCAAATGAGTTTTTAACCTCTCCAACTTATACTTTAGAATTTTAGTTTCCATTAAGAAAACTATGGATGGCTTATAGATCTTGATCATACAACCAAGATCATGAACTGTACGAGGGTTGCCAATCCCTCGATAGTTCCAACTTAGGATTTTCATTTCTCCTGGTAGGGCTATTCAAAAGTCTCCACCAATACATTAACATTCTAACTAGTTGATATGGTTTTCCTTACAATTTTGGAAGGAAAATCAGATGGCAAGTCAAAAATCCTTGGATAAGCTTTCCTCTTACGACCATCAACCTGTCCAAGAGAATTAGAACCACAATTCTTTTCCCCCCTCTAATTTGCCTCTTCCATTTCACAAGAGAATTATAAGGAGGCAGGCTGGAAAAAGGATTAGAAGTAGATGACGAACCTGGATTCTCTAGTGATTGTGCAGCAGTAGGATTATCTTGTGCAACAATGGAAGTTATGGTTGTTACTATCTCTGTAGGAATAGGTTGATTAGTATCAAAACAAGTGGCATTAACTACCTTTCCAGCCAATCCCTATATTGACATCTCAACATCAACTAGTAACTAATCGGAGCAGTTACCATTCCCAGATTGATCCTTAGAAATCGTAATCTTATCACCATCAGAGAATGAAGCAAATCCATTTGGAAGCACAGGGACTAAATGACTTAATCCAATATGTTGAAAGGAACTAGGAGCCTTCAGCCAACCACAATATTACAGAGATGATGTAGATCCTTTAGAACTAGTACCATGTCTTCGAGAATAGCCCATAGTAGAATGAGATATCATCCCACATCCAAAATAGAAATGTAGGAAGCATTCATATTTAAACTGAACAAAAATCATGTTCCCAAGAATATTAATCATCTTTCCTCTGGTCAACGGCTTAGGAAAATCAATCTCAGCAAGGACACATAGGAACTTCCCCCATCCAGTACCCTAATTGTCCACTTACACATGAAGAACCTTTCCAAATGAACCACTAACTTGCAACCCAACCTCAACATTCGTGCAACCAGATGGTAAGTTATGAAGTTGAACCCACAGATAAGAATGTGTAAACCTTAAATCAGAAGGTAGGGTTAGACATTAAAATACTTAAAACAAATAAGACATTGATCAAACAGCCAAGGCCGACCATCCCATAAACGTAAGAGTGCAACATCAGAGGCAAATTCCAATAGAAACATATTCATACCCCCTTCAGTAATGGTAACAATCGAATTAAGCTTCCATATTTTCACCATAGTAGATTTAAAGGCCTCTCGATTGATCATTTTATCTGTTACAATCTTCCCAATCAAGCAACATTTACCCCTTTCCAGAGTTGCATGGATAGTTTCATCCTTAACAACATCCTGAGTCTCTTCCTCTGTAAGAGACAACTTTGTCCAAATATTAGTGATATCCTCTGCCACCAGAGGATAGAAGAAAAACCAAGTTTGCAAACACCAACAAAGATCACGTAAAGATTGCATGCAGCAAACAGACCCTTCACTCTACATGAAGGAAAAAACCTTTTGCCTTGAGAGAGAGAGAGAGAGAGAGAGAGAGGGAGAGAGATGGATTCTCCATTTTCTAGAAAAATCTCAACTTTTTGTAAAATCTCAATGGGGAAAGACTGATTCTCTATTCTTTTTGCAAAATCATTTGTTTTTCTTTTTAGGTCGGTTTAATTCCAATCAACCTATAAATTTTTAGAAAGTGTTTTTTATTATTCTTTTAATCAATATCTTTTTATAATCTTTTGATATGATAATATTTTAAAAAAGTAAAACAAAATATCTAAAATCCTCGAAATCAATGGTAGATAGAACTTTCAAATAAAAATAAAGGAGTAAAAAAAGCACCATAGGTCTGCAATCCATATGGGATGGGGATATTTCACCATATTTAGGGGAGAGACTAGCTTGTGATGTATTTTGTGGAACAAGTCCATGAGATGTGTGCTAGGCGATGACATGAGCTCCAAGGGCTACAAATGGACGCTTCAAATTCCACTCTACAAAAGTGAAGAAAAGACCTAAAATACATGAAAATGACTGTTAACAGTGTTCTTCTTCACCCAGTTCAAGTATCCCATAGAAATTGAAGTAGACCATCACTTGAGGAATTCGTGGAATTTCAGTGGCAAAGCAACATGATCGATGGGGAATCTTGTTTGGATCATGTAATAATCTCGGATGTGTAGAGGTACTCTGCTCATGTACCTCAACCACCCTTGAACTATGTATCGTCTAGAAGGAATATTGCTAGCCATATTTTTCTGCTTATCTAGACAGTACTGCCTTGAGGTCATACTCATATCTCCTAAAATTAAAGTCTTTATCTATTCAAAAATTCTATTTCTAATCCAGTTTTTTAATTACACATGACACATTCTCTTATGTGGAAGATTCGATCTGAAGAGAAGTTCGGTCCATAGGTTGAGCTAATCCCCTATGATATGAGTTCACTCCAGTAGCTAGCATCCTCTTTGAGAGTCAGAATCCCCCCTCCCATTGTTGAAATGAGAATCCCCTCTCCCCTGCGACTCCCATATGAGTATACCCTCTCCCATAGGTCTGATTGTCTCACCCCCCCACCTTCGTGCAATTCTTGGTCATTGAGTTGTGTGGTGCTTCTTCGTCATTCCTCCTATGCGAATCCCCCTCCCCCATCGGTCTGGTTGCTTCTCCCTCGTGCGATTCTGAAGGCTCCATTCTTCCATTCCTCCTGTGCAAATCCCCCTCCCCCATCGGTCTGGTTCCTTTGTTGTCGTTCAATATTTTTTTTTTGTTATGTAGTTCTTTTGTTTCAATTGATTTACTGGCAGGGCATTGCACGATTTCTTATTTGAGGTTGTGGTTTTTTCCAATCTTTAGGATATTGTTGCACGATTTATGATTTTTGACTTGGGGTTGTGGTTATTTCTGTTTGTTAGGCTATTATTGCATGATTTATAATTTATGATTTGGGGTTGTGTTTATTTCTGATTTCTAGGCTATTATTGCATGATTTATGATTTTTGAGCTAGGTTGCTTTGATTAATGATTTGGAGTTATTTTTATTTCCGATTTCTAGGCTATTGTTCAACGATTTATGTTTTCTGAGCTTGGTTGCTTTGATTTCTTATATGGGGTTGACTTGTTCAGTTTGGTTGGTGAACGCTTGGGTGATTTCTAAGTTGCTAGGTTGGTTTGATTTCTGATTTGGGGTTGTTTTTATTTCTGAGTTACTAACTCTGGTTGGTGAACACTGATTTCAACCAAGTAGGCAAGTTTTTACAACCTTGTGGCCAAGCTTTTTCAACCTTGGGTCCTTTCAAAGTTTTTTTTTTTTTTGGTTAATGTATTTATTCAAAAAAAAAATCTGTGAGTCCGTTTTGTCCATGATGAGCATCTTATTATTCTTTTGGATGCCCTATTTCATATCTACAAGATGTCATAGATGATCCATCTTTTCACTGCATGTTTTAATTCCCCGCTACCGATGACCCGATGATTACTCATTGGGTTACAAGTGTAATACTGTTAGTCATATTACAGCTTTGATCAGTCGTGTGTGATGTACCTTCAAAATTCTTTTCACTTTTAGTACTAAATGGCATAGTTGATAATTCACTTACAAGTTAGGAGGTCTGTTTAGATCTTCTCAACTCCTTCGGAATACCTGACGGAGGGTATGGCATCATTGGTCCAAAATGTAGCATCGATGGAGGCTATAATTAGGCATGGGGTTAAAACAACTAAAATATAATTACGAAAAAAAAATTTAAAAATTTTAAAAGGAATCGAGCTAGATGGTATGTTTGAACTCGTGTCGAGTCCTCTGGATTATTCGACGGAGGGTAAGGATTACATGGTCCAAAAGGTGACATTGATGGAAGCTGTAATTATGCACGGTATTAAAACGACTCAAAATGCATGTACAAAAAAAAAACATTAAAAAGTTAAGGAATCTACCTGGAAGGTATGTTGAACTCGTGTCGAGTCCTCTGAATTACTCAATGGAGAGTATGGCATCGATGGTCTAAAAGGTGGCATTAATGGAGAATGGAATTAAGCACAGTGATAAAACGACTCAAATACACATACAAAATAATAATAATGATAAATAAATAAAAAATTGAAGTTTAAAAGGAATCTACTTGAAAGGTATGTTGAACTCGTGTCGAGTCTTCTGGATTACTTGACAAAAGGTAGGGCATCATTGATCCAAAAGATTGTCTTTTGTATTTTTTGAGGTTGGTTTAATTTGAATCAACCTATAAATTTTAGAAAAGTGTTTCTTATTATTCTTTTGAGAGTAGTGTTACATATTTACACTTTTACTTACATTTTTACTTACAATATTCGTTCTATTAGTTTTCTTCTGAAATTCAAATTTTTCATGATTTTTAGCTTATTAATAACTGATATGTGGAGAGGTAAGTTTTTTGTAAGTTTTTCTTAAGTACATTTAACATTATCCTTCTTTTAATCAATATCTTTTTATCAAATTTTGATATGTTATCAAATGACTAATTTTTTTAAAATGTGAAAAATAAATAAATTAAAATCCTCAAAATCAATGGTAGATAGAACTTTCAAATAAAATTAGTGAGCAAAAGAATACCATAGATTTGCAATTCATGTGGGATGGGGTATTTCACCCTATTTAGGGGAGAGACTAGGTTGTAATGTATTTTGTGGAACAAGTCCACGACATGCGTGCTAGGCGATGATAGCTCCAAGGGCCACAGATGGAAGCTTCAAACTTCACTCCACAAAAGTGAAGAAAAGACCTAAAAAGTATGCGAATGACTATTAACAGTGTATTTTTCTTCACCCAGCTCAGGCATGCCAGAGAAATTGAAGTAGACCATCCCTTGAGGAATTCGTTGAACTGCATGAGCAAAGCAACAAGATCGATGGGTAATCTTATTAGATCGTGTTATAATCTCGATTGTGTACAAGTAATCTCCTCATGCACCGCATCCACCCATGAACTACGTATGGTCTAACAGTATTGGCCCTGAGGTCATTGTTGTGCCCAAAACTGCCCAGAAATCACACCAATAATAGATAGAGACAATATTTAAGTGGTTCGGCAATTTGCCTACATCCACTGGTGCAGAAATATTCTATTCAATGTGTTTGTACAAAATTACAAACACTCTCTTAAAACAACTCTCTACTCTCAAATGGCACTACAACACACACAAAACACTTCTTCTCGTTGGGATGATTTGAGCTTTAGCATTCCTCTCCTATTTATAGGAGATGTTCAACTTCTCCCTCCACAAAACACAATGTAGTGGAGGGACACACACACCATAGCTGGAGATGCTCCATAATGCTCATGTTGGACCTCATCACATAGTGGGTGGACAACAATAACACATGGGTGGACCAACAATCACCCCCTCCACCCAAGTGTGCCATACTAGGATACTACATGTTGCATCCTTCTAATGATTGCACCTCCTTATCGAAATGTTCATTTGCCATAAAAGACTTCCGCTATCAAATGTGCCCTAAGGCGCCAATGCACCCTTAGGTGCTTAGTAGTGTGAGATATTAATCAAGTCCAAACAGTGTTCGAACTTGATCCCAGTGACAACTTTCGTCAACATATCTGCTGGATTATCTTCAGTGCCAATCTTCTGAAGTAGAATATCCCATTCTTCCAATATCTCCCATACGAAGTGAAAACGGACATCTGTTCGAGAGTGATACACTTGATTCTTGGCTAAATGAATTGCACTTTGACTGTCACAATAAATGGTAACCTCTTGCTGCTTAAAGCCCAAGTCTGTTACCAATCCTTGTAACCAAATGGCTTCTTTCACGGCTTCTGTTACAGCCATGTATTCAGCCTTAGTGGATGATAGTGCAATAGTAGACTGCAAAGTTGATCGCCAACTAACTGGTCCTCCAGCCATAGTGAACACATATCCAGTTGTCGATCAATGTTTGTCAAGATCACCTGCATATTTTGAGTCAACATATCCAGTTACTAGACTATCTTCACTCTTTCCAAATTTCAAACCAATATCTACGGTCCCTAATATATACTGTAGAATCCACTTAGCTGCATGTCAATGAGTCTTTCCAGGATTATGCATATAGCGACTAACTAAGCTAACGGCATGAGAGATATCAGGTCATGTACACACCATGGCATACATCAAGCTTCCAACAATACTTGCATATGGAACATTCCTCATGTAGTCCCACTCTTCATCATCTTTAGGAGACAGCAATGCACTAAGCTTGAAATATGGGGCCATAGGAGTACTCACCGATTTCGTCTTTGAGTCGATGTTGAAGCGTTGCAGTATTCTCTTCAGATACCGCTTCTGAATAAGGTAAACTATACCTTTCACCTTATCTCTGCTGATCTCCATCTCCAATATTCTGCGTGCTTCTCCTAGATCTTTCATTTCAAACTCATGACTCAGCTGAGTTTTTAAACGATTTATCTCCCCCTTGCTTTTACATGCAATTAACATATCATTTACATATAAAAGCAAATAAATGAAAGATCCATTTGCAAGTTTTCTGAAATACACACAGTGATCGTATTGGCAATGAGTGTATTTCATGTCCATCATAAATTGGTCGAAACGCTTGTACCATTGCCGTGGTGACTGCTTCAAGCCATAGAGAGACTTCTTCAGACTGCAGACCCAATCTTCTTTTCCAGCTTCCTTAAAACCTTCTAGTTGAGACAAATAAATCTCCTCCTCTAAATCACCATATAAGAGAGCTGACTTCATATCAAGCTGTGCTAACTCAAGATCATATTGTGCAACCAAAGCTAGCAATATCCGAATGGATGAATGCTTCACAACAGGAGAGAATACTTCACTATAGTCAATTCCCTCTGTCTGAGCGTAGCCCTTGGCTACCAACCTAGCTTTGTATCACACTCCATTTTTAGCAGCTTGATCATCTTTCTAATTAAAGATCCACTTATAGCCAATTGTCTTCTTCCCTTGTGGAAGCGGCACAAGCTCCCAAGTCTGGTTCTGGTGAAGAAATTGCATCTCTTCATTCATTGCCTTTGTCCATTCGACTTGTTCACTGGACTGTATGGCTTCTCTGTAAGTGGTTGGGATATCACCCCTTTAGCTGGTAGTGTATATGTCACATAGTCTGCAAAACGTGTTGGTACATGTTTCTCTCGTCTCGGCTTGTTGGTTGCTATTGATTCAGGTTGTATTGGAGTTACTGTGACTGGATTATCAACCTCTTCTTGTCCATGCTCTCCATTTGTTTCCCCTGAATCCTTTTGAGTGGATAACTCCACCTTTTGCGAATCATAAGGTGTTTCGCCATCATGGCTGCCTTCATTAGAATCTTTATGCTTATGTGACTTAAGCATCTCAGACTCATTGAATGTTACATCTCTACAGATGATAATCTTCTTAGACTCTATGCACCAAAGTCTATACCCTTTTACACCAATACTAAAGCTTAAGAATTTTGCTTTCTTGGCTCTAGGGTCAAGCTTACTTCCTTGAGCATGATAATAAGCAGGACATCCGAAAATGTGTAAAGAGTCATAATCAGTAGCATGTGTACCTTTCCACATTTCAATGGGTGTCTTCTCGTCATTGGCAGTTGCGGGTAGTCGGTTGATGAGGTGGCAGGCATATGTCACAGTTTCAGCCCAAATTTGTTTACTGAATCCAGCATCCAGTAACATACACCGCACTTTCTCTAGTAAAGTACGGTTCATCCGTTCTGCCACACCGTTCTGCTGCGGTGTACCTCGTACCGTGAAGTGTCTGACAATTCCCTCTCTCCGGCATACTTTCATGAAGGGGTCTGACATGTACTCACCTCCATTATCAGATTTGACCCACTTGATTTTTCTATCGGTCTGAGTTTCAATCATTTTCTTCTAATCAAGGAAGATTTTCAGTACTTCATCTTTATTCTTCAACGTATATACCCACACACGACGAGAATAATTATCTACAAAAGTTACAAACCAATGCTTACCTCCCAAAGATGCATTTTGGGTAGGTCCCCAAACATCAGAGTGTACATAGTCAAGTATCCCATGTGTATTGTGTACAGCGGTTCCAAACTTGATCCGTCTCTACTTTCCCAGTACACAGTGCTCACAGAAAGACAATTTTCCAGTCTTGGCACCTTTGAGTAAGCCTTGCTTCACTAGTGTTTGCAAAGCTTTTTCTCCAGCGTGTCCCATACGCATATGCCAAATACTAGTGGTGTCAGCATCAGTCTCATCTAACTTCTCACAGCACGTGGAAGCTCTTCCATCAACAGTACTTCCTTGCAAGAAGTATAAGTTTCCTCGCCTCAAACCTTTCATTGACACCTGAACTCCCATTAGTACTTTGAGAGTTCCGTCTTCAATGGTGATTCTGAATCCCTTTGAATCCAGGGATCCCAGTGAGATGAGATTCTTTCGCAAGTCCGGAACATACCGAACTTCTGTCAGAGTCTTGAAGCTACCATTGTGCAACTTTAACTGAATGCTACTTATTCCCTGAGTTTTACAGGCACTGTCATTGCCCATAAATACTGCTCCACCATCAATTTTTGTGAAGTCAGTAAACCAGTCCCAATTGGGACACATGTGATAGGTACATCCCGAATCCATAATCCATTTATCGGAATGACAAATGGATGATGAATTTGTCAATGCAAAATCTTACTCATCAACTCTATCCACGACATTGGCTGTGGTGGGTTGATTCTGCTGCTATCCCTTCAGCTTGGGACAATCCTTCTTCCAGTGTCCTTTGTTGTGACAAAAGGAACACTCGTCTCAGGAGAGTTTTCTGCCGACTGATGAATCACATGATGTGGCCCAAGTTTTTTATTGAAATCCTTTATTCTTTCCAGGATACCTTGACTATGGTCTCCCCCTTGCTGTTAACACTTTACTTGATGTATCTTGTTGTACCTGCTTATCCTTTTTGTGATACTCATTGCTAACTAAAGAGCTAGATACATTATCAAAACTGATCTTTTCCTTCCCATATAGTAGAGTAGTAATTAAATGTTCATATGTATCAAGTAAGGAATTTAACAACAGTAAAGCCTTATCTTCATATTGGATTTCAACATCCAAGTTTAATAAATCAGCAAGGATTTGATTGTAACTATTCAGATGTTCAGACATAGAAATACCTTCACGAAATTGGAATCTGAAGAGCTTTTTCTTCAAGTGCAGACGGCTTTCAATGGCGCTCTTCTTCATGAACTTATCCTCCAATTTCTACCAAAGTTCCCTAGCATTTGTCTCTCTCATGACAAAGTACTTCTGTTCTTTGGTAAGGCATAATCAGATTGTACTAAAAGCTTGAGTATTAAGCTTCCTCCAATCATTTTCAGTCATATCATCTGGTCTCTCTTCCAATGCAATATCTAACTCTTGTTGGATCAAAACGTCCATAACTTCACACTGCCACATGCCAAAGTTGGTTGTTCCATCGAACTTTTCAACTTCGAACTTGGCATTTGAAACTGTGGACCTACGCCTAGAGCTGTTAGAATTTCTAGCGTCCCTATCTCTTCTAGAACCTTCCATATGAATTTAGAAAAATTTTGACAAAAAATTTCAAAATTCTAACCATACGGATGAGTCCGAAATGATCCAAATAGTTGGAAACCACTATTTGATCGTTGAAATCGAACTCCAAATGGCTTAGATCAAGCCCAATCAAGGATCTGAAAAACGAACGGTGCTTATCACTAGAGCGTGTGATACACGTGCGGAGCAGGGCATCTGGTCGGCGCGTGGGCGTGTGACTTACACGCGTTACAGGCTATTGTGCGCGTGGGGGCGCATGTTGTACACGCGCTGAAGCTCCCTAGGGTGCGTGGGGAGGTGTATCTTACGCGTCTTCAACCTCGAGTACGTGTGGGGGCGCGTGGGATCTAGTCGTCTTCTTCCTCTGGCTGCGACTGGGGCGCGTGAATCACACTCTTCAACTTCTAGAGGCGCGTGCGGGCTCCTCCGGTGTTCATTTTCGATGCCGTTTGTGGCAACGGATTCGTCTTGATGAGAGGAACGTTGTAGTATAATCAAAAGTTGATTTCAATCAACTGTAATTTTCTGGATAGCACGAACCGAAGCTCTGATACCAATTGTTGTGCCCAAAACTACCTAGAAATCACACCAATAATAGATAGAGACAATATTTAAGTGGTTCGACAATTTGCTTACATCCACTAGTGTGGAAATATTCTATTTAATGTGTTTGTACAAAATTACAAGCACTTTCTCAAAACAACTCTCTACTCTCAAATGGCATTACAACACACACAAAACACTTCTCATTGGGATGATTTGAGCTTTAGCATTCCTCTCCTATTTGTAGGAGAGATTCAGCTTCTCCCTCCACAAAACACAATGTAGTGGAGGGACACACACCATAGCTGGAGATGCTCCATAATGCTCATGGTGGACCTCATCATATAGTGGGTGGACAACAATAACACATGGGTGGACCAACAGTCATATCTCCCAAAATTAAAGTCTTTACTATTACAGGCTTAATTGTAGTAGGAATCTGGTTGTAGTTAAGAAGTTCGTCCCACAAGCACTTAAATTTTCTGTACTAAACTTCTCTTGTGAAAGTGAGCAAGATCCTTTTGCAATTGAAAAATCCACGGACCATTTCTTTGAGAAAATTGATTCTTCTTTGAGAAAATTGATTCTTTAACTCTTCCCACATTTCTTTTGCAATCGTCGCATATATGACTGTCCCTGCAATGTCCTTCAACATAGAATCCAAGATCCAAGACAATATCATATTGTTGCATCGCTCCCTTGCTTCATACAGAGGATTGGAATTGACTGGTTGATTTATGATTCCATTGATAAACCTAATCTTGTTCTTAGCCTTCAATGCTATTTGCATGGATCTACACCATGTGTGATAATTATCCCCCATTAGGACTTCATAAATTACCAAGACAGAACGGTCAAATCTCCATTTTGTAAATGATAGGGATTCGCTGATTGATCAACACCATGCATTTTAACAGAGGTTGAATTTGGCATCACAATGAAGAAAGAGACGGAACCCTAGAGTTTCTGCTCTGATACCATATTGCAAATTAGATGAAGAAAGATGATGATGTTTTTTTCTGCTTTTATGGTTGTTTCTTTTGGTTGATGTAATCACGGTTTCTCCACCAAAAAGATGAGGATGTAACTATAAATCTTCAGAGGTGCCGTTTCTTTCATTTGAAAAAAAAAATTGATGAAGAAAGATGAGGATGTAAAACTCTTTGACACAGAGGAATTTTATTCTATGTTCAATGTGAATGGAGTTACAACATGTCTCTGTTTTTATATGTGTAAAAGGCTAAAGGCTGTAAAGGTAAAGTAAAGGTAAAAGAAGTAAAGTAACTAACTAGTAAAAAATAGAAAACCAGTTAGTTAAAGACTTAATTGAAAATGCTTCAATTAAATCTCTAATCTTACCTATATAATATTACAAGGAGTAGGCTTCATACTCTGTTTTGTTCATTGGCCTACCTGACGAATTTGTTCTCTTTACTCTTTGGCAACTTTTTTATTGACAATTTGACCAGATTACGTTGATAACGTTGAAGCCTACTATCCTAAGTTTCACTCACCGACTAAATCCCCTGGATTCAATATTGCATACCTTAATTAGGCTCGACAGATACTCCATTATGTTCCTAATCTAGTTTTATTTGACGATGCATAAACATAAAAATCGAACGGATCTCTTGACCCTCCTCATACATAATGGGATCTCCGGCCTTCAGGTGCTGCGTAAAGGAGAGTGTGGGTCAACGTTTGTGACCACTTGTAGCTGAGGTGAATCCCAAATATTGCACTGTAGATATTATACACAGTTATTTTTATTTCATTGATATAATCTCTTAACATATGCAGTCCATTAATATCGTCCCATCTAATTAATAGAGCATACTGATTACATTAAGTGATTCCACCACCAAATCATGATAACCAACACATAATACTAAACACCTTTTTTTTAAGAAGAGGACGGTACCCCAATTTTATTGATAGCTCTCACTTATGGTGGAAGAATACCGTGGTTACAATCAAGAACACCTGAGGGTTACAAATAATCATAAATCCCAACCCAAGTGTTAAAACCAATATTAAAATCAATCTAAACATTACACAAACAAACTAAGACCAAACAACACAAACAAACAAAACATACCTGCATACAAAGATAAAACAATCCGGTTAAAGTAAAAGACAAAACAAGATAAGTGAAGCTAAAGGCTCGTTGAAGAATTGTCCAACACATTCAATATGAATCTTCTGACGTCTTTTGAGAAATAGAGAAAATACAACTAACCTGCAGAAATCACATCATTGACATGGGCATAAGTATTTTAATTTTTTTTCCTATAATAAAAGAAAGCTTAGGCTGAGGTTCTCCACCATTTGATCAAGTTCTTGTATAGTAGACATAAATCTAGCAGGGTAATGGCTTCCTTAGACTGACTGCTTTTTTGCATGATATAATAATGATGATTTTGAAGAGACTTGGGTACAAAATGGCAAGAATTCATGCTGCTCAGTATTTATTTTCAAGTAACTGCATGTACAGAAAAGGTAAGATTCCATATATACTTGAAACCACCCTCACCCTACCCTAATTTGTAGTAAGGCATGTCTACAGACAATGATATATACAAAGTCACAACTAGGGGAAAGAAAAAAACTCTTCTCCCATTATGCTACAAGAGTGGAAATAATGATTTTGCTTGCCTCCATTGCTTTGAATATGATTTCAAAACCCATTGGATGCTAATGATATTAACTCCAATCATCGGCTACAACAAATGTAAACTTCTAACTTCTATTAGCTAGTAAGTCCCATGACAAATTAATTACCATAAAAAAAAGTCATTTTAGAAGAGTCCAAATTTACTTAAAATATTACCATATGGAAAGTCATAAACATGAAATCAATAGCCATAAACTAACCTTATTCTCTGACATGATTAGCGTCCACTAATATCTTTGAGAAACTTCAATTTGATCTTGTTGAGTGTGGCTAAGACATTTTCTATACCAATCCTCTGTTCAGGCGAGTCCGCACAACAACACAAAGCCAATCCCATGGTGGATAGCAAACACTCCTCCATTGCAGCATAATCATTTTGGTTGCGTAACAAATTGGCATCAACAACTTCAAGAATAGAAAGAGCTAATGATTCTTGTACCAAACACTTCAAGCTCATTTCTCCGGTAAACATATCATCTGTGGGCTTCTTTCTTGTGAAAGTTTCCATTAATAAAATGCCATAACTGTACACATCTCCCCTTATAGAAACAAGTCCTCCAGAGCCAAACTCTATACATATGTTATAACTTATCATGAGAAAATATAATTATATGGTACTAAAATGAAAAGGGTGAATACATTACCAAAAGAGAACAATATATTTGTTTATATGAGAGTACTAGAATGCTAAACATGGAACTTAACCTCACCTGGTGCCATATATCCAATTGTAGCGAGAGTCATTGTTTGTGTTAGAGAAACTCCATCACCAAGGAGTTTGGCAATGCCAAAATCAGCAACATGTCCAACCATATCTTCATCTAATAAGACATTGGAAGGCTTCAAATCACAATGAACAATAGGTGTTGCGTAACCAAGATGAAGGTATTCTACTGCTGTTGCCACATCAATCATTATGTTTAGCCTTTGTAACATATTCAAGCAATGGTTTTCAGAGTGCAACCACATATCTAGGTTCCCATTAGGCATGTATTCTAATACCAAGGCTTTGAAGTCAATGTTACAACAAGCGGTAATGATTTTGACAAGATTCCGATGACGAATATTGCGTAATACCTCACATTCTATGTGAAAGCTTTTGAATGCTCCCTCCACTTGCAAGTTTAAAACTTTTATAGCAACATTTGTATCTTCAAAGAGTGTTCCTTTGTAAACAAACCCAAAGCTCCCTTCTCCAAGTAAGTTGTTTTCACTGAACCCTTCTGTTGCTCGAATAAGTTCTTGATGTGAAATTCTCCTCCATGTTGCTAAAGGCATTGAGTTTGTGTCATGTGACAATTTAGTGTTCCTCTTACGGCATTTCATTGAGAAAAATACAAGACACATTCCAAGCACCATTAGCCCCACTGCGATTGACACATATTTCAGTATTCGCATTCCTATGACCTTTTTTCCTTTGCATGGGGGGACTAGCATTCGAGACTCACCACAAAGTCCGTTGTTTGACATGAATGATGTAGCTGGGAACTGTACAAACTGTCCTCTGGAAGGAATTTCTCCTTGTAGTTTATTGAATGACAAATTTAGATGTTTCAAGTTTGGGAGTTCTTCTAAGGACTTGGGAATCTCTCCATATAAGTTATTGTAGGAAAGATCTAAAACCTCTAAGCTTACCAATTCACCAACAGATGTAGGAATTGAGCCATCTAGTCGATTGACTGCCAAAGATAGATTGGCAATATTTTTTAGCCCACCAATTGTAACTGGGATACGGCCTGTTATTTGGTTGTTTGACAAATCTAATACTCCCAAGACGTTCATATTCCCAATATCTAAAGAAAGAGGGCCATTAAGAGAATTTGATGATAAATCAACCAACAAGAGATCTGTAAGCCTCCACAAGCTCGAAGGAATTGAAGAAGTTAATTGATTGAAACCCAAGTCAAGAGTTCTTAGTGAAGTCATATTATTTATGCACTCAGGAATGTGTCCATAAAACTCATTATCATTTAAATCTAGTGTACCCAAGCTTCCTAAATGACAGAGCTTATATGGGATTGAACCTGTTAGTCTGTTACCGTAAAGAAACAAACCTTGGAGCTTGTTTAATCTTCCAATTGTAGTTGGAACAGGTCCTCCTAGTTCATTGAGGTATAGGGTCAAACCAATCAAGCCACTTAAATTACCAATCTCTTCTGGAATGTTGCCCTTAATGTTGCAGTCATATAATTTAAGTATTTGAAGAGAGGTTGAGAGGTTCCCAATATTATTGGGAAGGATGCCATTCAAGTGATTTTCGTACAAAGATAAATATCTGAGATATTTGCAGCTCGACAAAGAAGAGAAAATGCTCCCAAGTTCTGGAGACTGAATTATCAAATTATTTGATGAGAGAATCAGCATCTGGATGAGCCTTAAATTACCAATTGTTTTTGGAATTGAGCCAGAGAATGAGTTATGACTCAAATCTAGAAACAAGAGCTGTGAAGCATTAACAATAGAGTTGGGAATCGTTCCACTCAGGTCATTCCTATTAAGAGCAAGGAGCCGAAGATTTGGAAGCAAAAGGCCCATATTTGATGGAAGGTGACCTGAGAGATTATTTAATACCATCGAAATATTTTGTAAAGTTGAGATATTGAAGATCTCATACGGAATCGGTCCAGAAAAATAGTTTATGTCAACACTGAATCGCTCTAATTTTTGCAGATTTCCAATTTGACTCGGTATTGCACCTGCACAAATATGTGAATAATAATTCTTATATATGTTTATTAAAAAAGTACATATAGTGAATCCTACAAGTTAGCTACAGATCATTCCTGTACAAAAAAAAACTAAGATTTCAACAAATATATATATCGTTGACCTTACGTAAACAGCCCAAGGCATATAAGACAAAGATTTAAAATATTGTACGTTAAAGTGGCACCTTAATTTACTTATCGATTGAGTTGGCTATGTTTATATATCGGTTGGGGTTAATTAATGAGTGAACAGCAACCAATACTCTGCAATTTGTTTCCTAGACTGAAACAAAATCTTTTAGTTTCCATGCAAATACGTTTTGAACAAATATTTTTTGTGCTTTCAATTGAAAGGCACTTTATCAAATACGATCATAAAACAATCATACTAAATCAATGACACGGACACCATATATATTTAGCTAAAACAAGACTAACTATGAGCATACCTTCAAACTTGTTCCGGGAAAGATATAACCGCGTAAGCATAGTTAAATTCCCTATTTTTGGGGATAGTCTTCCCGTGAAATTATTTTTCCCCATAATTAAATATTGCAGCTGTGTACAATTTAGCAACGAGGATGGGATCGTACCTGTACGTGAAACATTTGAGATCCAGAAATTAAATTTGGAGTTGGCAAACCAACTAAAGATTATAATAATCGATCGACCAATTAAACCTAAACATACCTTCAAAGTTGTTATCATAAAGATGTAACGATGTAAGCATTGTTAAGTTCCCTATTTCTGGGAGTACGCCAGAGAAACGGTTACGGGAGACAGAAAGAAATTGTAAGTTGGGAAGATGATCAAACATTGGTAGTCCACCAGATAGCTTATTTGAGCGAAGGGAAATTCGTTGCAAGGTAGGTATCTTGAATAAAGAGGAAGGTATGGAGCCTGAAAGCTGGTTATATGCAAGATTAATCCACTGTAATGACGATATGTTAGATAGAGACTGTGGAATACTGCCTTCGAAATTGTTACCAGTGAGAAGCAATATTTGAAGTTTGTTTAGCAAACCCATCCCATGTGGGATTTCTCCGCTGAATTCATTATAACGGAATCTTAGGAATTTCAACCGATAAAGACGAGACAATTCATTTGGCAATGAGCCATGAAAACTGTTGTTGTTTATGCTTAGACTAACAAGGAACGAAAGATTTCCAATGTGTGGAGGAATGGTACCTACAAGGTCCATGTTGGAAAGGTTTAATGCTCTGACTCGGAGATGTTTAGAACCACAGGTAACACCGACCCAAGTGCAAATAGGAGTGTTGGAGGACCAATTGCTTATCAAAACATGGTGAGGGTCTTTAAAAGAAACGTGAGCTTTCAATGCAAGAAGAGCAGATTTATCGGTGGTAACGTTTAGAATTTCTGCATTAGCAAAGCTAAACAGGTAAGATTGAAGCAAAAGTAGCGTCAGAGAAAGGAGGAAGAGGAAAGAAGTTGGGTTCGCCATGAGTAGCTTATCTATTGGTTGACGTATTGCAAGTATATAGTAGTGTCGTTGCAGCGAGAGGAAGAAGAAGCGAGATGTCACTTGTATTTAAAGGGATTCCATCGCCCTGAAAGTACGATTAGGGGAGAAAAGTGGGTCCACAAAAAGAAAGAAATAAATTCGAGACCACGGCCGTTGATTTACTTCTTCGACGTCTTGTACGCGTTTGTTGAATAATAGAGACTTCTAACAATGCCATTAGCTTACGTCCTATTTACGAATGGTTCGGACTGTATTCGGATAAATTCAAACTAGTTCATTAAATAAACGTAGTTTTAAACTGATAAAACTTGATATTCATCAATACTTTACTGTATTTTTATATCTTAAAAAAAGTGATAACATCTTAATCCATATTTAAAAATCTAAAGAAAAAATTATGTAGAATGACGAGAGTAAAAGTTCCGTAGTTCATCAAAACTTATAAAAAGTTCTAAATGGTTTAATTATTATAAGTAACAGATTTTTAAATAGAGTTATTTTTTTCTCAAGCAAGTAGAGCATACCATTTATAGTACTTAGAGAACTGTTAGGGCAACCAAGAGGTGTCCCGAGAGTTCCCACCGAAAAATGCATTTTGCACTTTTTTATTTTGTGTGTTTTTTTCAAGCCTTTTTTAAATCATTTTAATCAATTTTTTTAAAAGAAATTCGCAAACTCATGAAAAAATACTTTCTTAATTATTAAATAAAATACAATAAAATCTGTAGAATTGTTCAGAAAAATTTTTCCTATCATCTAAATGGTAATATTTGATTTGTAAAATTTAAATTTTAAAATTTATCTTTTAAATAAAATTATATTAAATATGTAAGAATTTTACTATGTGTGTTCGACACACCTGCTTAATATTAGAAATTTTCTTTTATATATGGTTGACCTAACCAATTAACTAAATGGTGTGGTTCGTTAACAATACAAATTGGAAAAATATATATAATTTCAATAATGACATTTATTTCTTCTAAAAATAAATAAATCAACCAAAACTTCACGAATAAATTCAAAATTAGTTTAAAAAAATTATTTATGAATATATGAGTTAAAACTTAATAATAAACCAACTCAAGTAACTCGATAACATCTCAAGCTGCAGCAAAGCTGCACCAATATAAAATTCACATAAATAATGACAAAATAGTTGAGGGATTTGGAATTTTCCCATAAAGATCAGTGTAATTGGACAGGACCAAGAATTCCAAGCTCACTGATTTGTAAGATGATGTTTGGTAATGACAGAAAATCCAAGTTCTCGAGGATCCATTTATCACTACAAAACATCATAAGCACTTTTGAAGCTGGAAAGTCTACAATTACTTTTAAGAGGGCGTATACTACACGAAGTGGATAAGCCCAAGCCCGCAGCCAATAAAATTCTTTGCCCAATTTTTCAACTAACAATTAGACCGAGCTAGCTCGACATTAAGGTTGCCGTGCACCATTTAAGGAGCTAGAAAATGTAGACATTCCAATGAAAAATCAACCAAGACTAATTAATGGGCATCATGTCCTCTGCATTGACTAGAGGGTCTAAAAACGCATTGGAGTCAGTAGTCTAGTCCGATGAATTTGATAAAATGGATATCAGAAAGTTAATGCCTTGTATATTACTCTTAGTTGTCACAATCCCTCACTACAAGAAATTTTAATTTTAGGATGAAATACTTTAGGGACAAATTAAATTTCATCCCTAAAAGTAATTATTGAAGACTCTCAAAAAAGGGATGACTTTGTAAACACGTTCAAACGCCTCAATATCCATTCAAACCAAATCTTCTATGAAGAAACAGGTCATCTCAAAATATCAAAACCGTTCCAATGGTAAAACAAAGTTTGACATGAATATAAGTCCGTTTGAATGATTGTTAATTGGTTTGAATGGTAATCTTTGTAGGGAAGTAATTTTTTTGGCGGAATAAGTTCAAATCCGTTCGAACATCAAATTGGTGAGTTCAAACGGTAAGTAAAATGAAAAAAAAAACATAATTAACAATAAACAAGCTAGCAAATACTAAAAATAAAAACATACATTAATTGCATCCAAAAAAATATAATATATTGCAGGAATATAATGTATGACTATTTCAATATTTAAATTAATTATACAAAATACAAATAGTCATGATTGTCTATACAAAAAAGCACATTTAATACAACTAAAAGATATACACTACTGGCCCAAATCGTGTAGCACCGCCTCGACTCCAGCAATGCGTGCCTCAATATCAGTCACTTGAGACATGAGCTTCAACTCAGTCTCTGTGAGGGCGACCCATACCGCATCAATGATCTCTGATGTCTGTGCACACATCTTTGTATGCATGATATCTACAATCTCCTCACGAGTAGCACTGTGTGATGCACCCTGTGTAGATGCCTCAGCAGGTACACCCTGTGCACCTCCCTAAGTGTCAACCGCCTCTATAGTGGGTACACGAATACGAAATCTAGAGTATCAAGTGCTACGAGACAAGATTGTTGAGTTGATCGGTCCAATCGGTTCCTGAAGACGCTCAAACTCATCTGGCATCACTCCTTTTGCTAAAAGCAAGCATGTGAGCATGACTCTAAACGACAATATATCTGTCATAAAATGTTTTTGATAAGTACAAATATTATATATATCAAAAGGAGTAACCAAGTACACTGAATAAAATGAAAATCTACCTGTCGTAATATAGGTGGCCTCTGATTGAATCCTAACGAATATATATCTCACTAGGTTGATATCCACCCCGCGACCTACCCGAAACATAAATTGTGTCCGGTCCATGCTCACCTCAGTCTTGTGCAGTCGAAGATCGATGTTGTTGGATATTATAATGTTCATGATCTTGAAAAAACTAGATAAGTCCACCTGTTTGATGCTCTTGCTCCCATCATAGGTCGGAGCATCTAGACCCATAACCAACTGATGAGCCTCATGATCAGCGAGGCCATTGATCTCATCAGGCATCACAGTATCCTCTTCCTCTGCAGTCTCATCATCGCCAACAAGTGTAGACTCTGTAGGCACCACATTAGGATATGTAGTGGGCAGTCGAGGGATACCTAGAAAATATGCAACTGCATCGACTGAAAAGTGTACTGTGACGCCTCAGACTGAGAAAGTGTATGCGTCATCCTCCTAGTTGGCATGACCAAGTTCTCTACAGAACTCATATACAATATTGATGTAGCAAACTATCATGTCCGTTCCTTCGTTCTTTTGATCGATGATTGGTGTCCAACCACGATCAAGAAAGACATATGTGAGAGATTGTCTCTCCCACACAAGATCCCTAAAATCATCTAGCTTAACCTGCCGCTCCAACAAAATTGTCCTCCCTCAATATTCTTCGCTAGATGATTGCCTTAACGCAACCCGCTTCTTTCCCTAGAAAGACATTGAATGACGCTAAATTTATGATATAATTAGATCAAGGTAATTAGATCTATCAAAAAATTAAAATAAAATTTTCCATTCAAATGCTTAACAACACGTTCCAACAGCCATCTATTGGCGTTCGACCAATAATAAACTAGGTTCAAACTCTCATAGATGTCCGTTCGAACCATATAGTTGACATTCAAACAACGATTTCTGTAAATGAAAATATGTTCAAACCTTATACTGGACGTTCGAACAATGATTTCTAGTAAGACAATTAGGTTCGAATGCCTATAGGAATTTGAACCGTCTAGTGGACATTTGAATTGAATTTTTTTTTTGGTAATAATCATAGGTTCAAAATCCCATATGGGCGTTCGAACAGTCTAGTGAACGTTCGAACAATGATTTCCCGTACGAAATCCCATACTTGCCATTAATATACTATTGATCTACAAATTATCTATGTAATCTAATTAAAGTGAATTAGAGGAATGATGATGTTGTGCTGCAATGTTTGGCAACTGCTTATTCAAATGGATTCCAATCCGTTCGAATAAGGGCTGGCAAATATCATCTTTAGTTCGAATGATTAAAATTCAATTCGAATGGCCTAAAATTCCATTCGAATGACCTTAAAATCCATTCGAATGACCTTAAAATTCATTCAAATGACCTCATAAAACTCCATTCGAATGAACCTAAATTCCATTCGACTAAAATTATATTACATTCGAATGACAATAAATTTCATTCGAATGGAATTTAGGGTCATTCGAACGGAACTGAGCCAAACAGACATGGCTAAGTCGACTCAGTCCTGAATCTACAATTCTTGTATTCACCATAATCCAAGATTCTAATCGGTAGAAATGATTTAGGAGTGAAGCCCCATCATTTCTACTGATTTCCTTTGTGTCATTTGGCCTCAAAATAACAAAATGGGGTCGGATTGATTCAAAATCCGACCCCCCAAAAACCAACGAAATTTTTCAAAAAATAACAACCATCCAAGCTAGATGAGGACCCATACCTCTTGTTCTTGGAGATTTGACGACTTGGTCGGAGTTGGTGGCGGCATTGTGGCTGCAAATGGTGGAGGATTCGATCTAACGGTTCGAATGAGAGGATGCATGAAATGAACGGAGAAAAAACTGTATCGCGACTTATATAACGTAATTTCGATCGAACGGAAAGGGTATGAGTTCAAATGAATTATATAATAATGAGAAAAAATATATATAAGTACAAGAGGTAAAAAAATACGTTTTATATTACTAATACTTGTACATAATACTAATATTAGTACTAATAAAAAATTTCTGGACTAGTATATATAATATAGTATATATATAATATATATTAGATAACTATATTATATAGTATAGAGTATTTAATTAAAAACCTATATATATTATAAGTAACTAGTATATATATAATACTATATATATTATGCATTAGATGAGTATAAAATAGTATTGTGTAAAGCATTGCATTATAAAGTAATATACTAAGTACATAGTAAAGCATTGCATTAAATATAAGTATAAAATACATATATTTAATATACTTAGTTTGTATATTAGTAATAAGCTAAGTACTTAGAATATATTGTAAAGTATTATAGTAGTATTAGTTTTCATATATTTATGCTATTTGTACTATAATTTCACTTAGGGATGAAAACCGATGCATTGGTGTTGGTTTCGGCGCCAAATCAAAATCCCACCGATGTGGGAGAGGATTGCTTACAACTGGCCAAAACCGATCGACTGGGGGAGAGAAAACCGATGCCATCAGTCTTCGGTCTGCCGTCGGTGTCTCTGTGATGAAGGAGGGAAGCCGCGCCGTCGTCTGCCATGAATCTGGGATGACAGTTGCAGAGGAGAGAAAACTTAGGCTGAGGAAGAAGGAGACTAGGAATAAGAAGAAGGGGGTGGGGACGATGAAGAATCGCATTTTGGAACGGCGTCATTTCTTTATATTTTTTTTCTGTTTCTTGTAAGGCTGTAATCGAGCCGAGCCCCTTTTTGGCTTGCCGATCTCGGTTCGACTCAAAATACTTGAGCTCGAGATTTTTGTTAAATCTTTGTTCGAGCTCGACTCGATAAGTTAAAATCTCAACTCGAGCTCGAGCTCGAGCTCGAGCTCGTCCCACAAACGAGTTCGAGTCGAGCCGAGCTTAAGCTTGAATTTTTTTTTTAATAAGATTTAATAATTAATAAATTAAATCAATAAAAAAAGAATTAATATTGAATTTATATAACTAACAAGTAGAACTTCTATTAAATTATAAAATTTTTACAAATTTATAAATAATTAATATCTGACTAGTTAATATTTATCCAAAATAACAATATATTATATGCCTATATATATTATTAATACATACAGTTAATATGATAACATATATTTATTTTATATATGGTTCCCACATACTAATATATGAAATTATTAAATTTTATCGAATAATTATTATACAAATTATAAAATATATCTATGAAGTATATTCACTATATAGACATAAGTAATTAGAAAACATATTATATATTTAATTATAAAAGTGGTATGCTTATATTATTAGCTAATACATATATACATGCATAGGTGTATGTATATATTTATCAATATATGAATGAGTTTTAATCGAATCGAGCTAACAAGTCGACTCGAGCATAAACAAGCCTTAGCCAAGTCGAGTCAACTTTTGTCAGGTATGTGTCATTTACAAATCGAGTAGGTATCTGCTTTCACAAACAAGTTTTTTTTTTCACGAGTCGAGTTCGATTCGAGTTTAACCGAGCGAGTACCGAGCGGGCTATCGAATAGACTAGTTCATTTACAACCCTAGTTTCTTGGATCTAAAACGACACCGGTTCAATGTTTCATAAGTGAAATGGTGTCATTTCTATATGTATAAAAGAAAAAATATATATATATATATAAGAACCGGTCGGCCGGCTCAACAGTTTTTCACACAGGAGAACTGAAACCGAACTGGCCAACATCTGTTTCTTTATATTTAACTTGACCACAAACTGGTTCTTCGCCGGTTCCAATGTCTGGTGACCGGTTTCCGTCGATGGAGGTCGGTTTCTCAGTTTGGTATACAGCCCTAATATTACTTAGTATTATACTATTAGTGATACTTAGTATTATAGTACTTATAGTGATACTAATTATAAGTATAACACTATTAGTGATACCAAATAAAATATTATACTATTAGTAATACTTAATATTATAGATTTATAAGAAACTTAGTATTATACTATTAGTGACACTTAGTATTATATAGTGTATATAGTTTTAACATATACTAATAATTATATTGGGTGTATAATGTGTATATTTATATATTGTTATAATTATCTGTTTGAACGAATATCAAAATAGTTCGAAAAGAGATAAAGTCTGTTCAAATGAATTTTTTTTGTTTGGAGGGAAAATTCGCGCTAAATTATCGGTATATACTGGAGAAGATTCCTTTTTTTTGTTCGAACGGGAAAATATTATAGAAAAAATTCACGGTTTTTTTATTTTCACGTTCGAACGGAAATTCACATATTATTAACCCGGTCATTTCACTTCATTTTCACTTGGATTGAAGTTTGAGAGAGAGAGAGAGAGAGAGAGAGAGAGAGAGAGAGAGAGAGTGGCAGAAGGCTTTGAGAGAGTGTTGTGGAGAGAGAGAGCTTGAAAGAAGTGAGAGAGAAGAGATTCTTGAGAGAGAAAAGAGGTGCACAAGAGGTAATATGTTTTTCTTTGTTATTTTTCATTCCGATTTTCGTTTACACTTATCTTGATATTTGTTGCATTTATTCCTGAGATAGAACATATGTTTAATGTGTTTTATGCATATATAGGTATTGTGGATTGATATTTTATTGGATTGCAAAAATTAGAGGTAAGTTTTTATAGTTTTCTAAGTTATTTAATAATCATATTTAGGGATAATCATAAAGTTTTCAATGTATTGTATTAAAATATACCATCATATATATGAAAATTGGATTTTGTGATTTAGTTTTTTTGCTCTATTTCATGATTAGTTTCTGGCTTGGTCCCATTCGATCATGCAGTTTGTTCGAATAGTATCAAACCTTTTAAGCACCCTAATTAAAGTGATTAATTATTAAAATATACATATTAAAATATTTAATTAAATACTTATAATTTATAACTGAAAATATTTAAGTACTCTAATTAAATAGATTAATACTTAAAATATACTTATAAAATATTTAATTAAAGAATTATAATGCATAATTGAAAATATTTAAGTACTCTAATTAAATAGATTAATACTTAAAATATACCTATAAAATTTTAATTAAAGAATTATAATGTATAATTAAAAATATTTAAGTACTGTAATTAAATAGATTAATACCTAAAATATATTTATAAAATATTTAATTAAAGAATTATAATGTATAATTAAAAATATTTAAGCATTAATACTTAAAATATACTTATAAAATATTTAATTAAAGAATTATAATGTATAATTGAAAATATTTAAGTACTCTAATTAAATAGATTAATACTTAAAATATAATTATAAAATATTTAATTAAAAAATTATAATGTATAATTGAAAATATTTAAGTACTCTAATTAAAATGATTAACACTTAATATACTTATAAAATATTTAATTAAAGAATATAATGTATAATTAAAAATATTTAAACATTAATACTCAAAATATAATTATAAAATATTTAATTAAATAATTATAATGTATAATTAAAAATATTTATGCACTCTAATTAAAATGATTAATACTTCAAAATATACTTATAAAGTATTTAAATAAATAATTATAGGGTCGACTTCAAAATCTTTAAGGTCCCATCATGTATACTTGTAATATAATTTTGCAATGTATTTGTGATTTGAAATGTGATTATAACAATTGTTATGTTTACTATTAAGCTGTTGGATTTTCTAGTTATTTTACATGCAGTTAAACCTTAGATCCGTTTGAGAGTTGTGGCCAAATATTCTTTTAAAGAATGTTTGGGTATTGTGACGCCCCCAAATTCCGCTTGGGATTGAACGGACATTTGAAGCGTCGAGACATGCAACACAAGGTTACCTGCCCCGTTCATGACATATAAGATGCAATGTTCATAACATGCATCTAGTATTATGCAATATTCGCAGCGGATAATTTAAATTTTCTTTTTCTTTAGCAATACTATGCACCAAACTAAAAATATTCCAAATACTTGAAACATATTTCATACATAAAGGCATACTAAATAGTCATGATCACCACACTAGTCCAAAATGGTTGTGATCAAAAGAATACTTAAGATACAACTCTAAAAGTACAAGTATTAACCTGAGTTAAATACTATACCATCATCAACATCGCACTGTGGCCTAGTCGACCGTATTCAGTTGGTCAGATTCCAATTCTCCTTTGGGTCCTGTAACAAGATCTACCATTCGGGGGGAATGGTAGTTGGGACTACCACAGTGAGATTTGATTACAAATCACAGTAAGTTAACATAAAACTCACACACAGGTTAAAGATGTATGCATGACAGTAAAAGCATAAATGCATAAGTATAGTCGTACATAAGCATAGCATAACTTGACATATAGCATGACATAACCAGAACTTAAACGTGAACTGAACTTGACTTAACATGGCATGAACTTAAGCTTAAAACATAACATGAACAAACAACATAACATGAACATGAAACATAACATGACATAAACGTGAACTTGAGACATAATGTGAACGTGAACATAACATAATATGAATGTGAACTTGGAACATAACATGTATGTGAGCATAACATAACATGAACTTGATCTGCAACTTGACTTATCATGTATTTGATCTGAAACTGGACTTAACATAAACTTGGAATATTATTCAATTGTCTTGATTAATAACGTGCGTTAATACGTACTCCACAGTTGTTGTGGCCCCACGTATTCAAATAACATAAAATATAATACGTACTCCACAGTTGTTGTGGCCCCACGCATTATAAGTAACATAAAATATAATACGTACTCCACAGTTGTTGTGGCCCCACGCATTATAAGTAACATAAAATATAATACGTACTCCACAGTTGTTGTGGCCCCACGCATTATAAGTAACATAAAATATAATACGTACTCCACAGTTGTTGTGGCCCCACGCATTATACGTAACATAAAATATAATACGTACTCCACAGTTGTTGTGGCCCCACGCATTATAAGTAACATAAAATATAATACGTACTCCACAGTTGTTGTGGCCCCACGCATTATACGTAACATAAAATATAATACGTACTCCACAGTTGTTGTGGCCCCACGCATTATACGTAACATAAAATATAATACGTACTCCACAGTTGTTGTGGCCCCACGCATTATAAGTAACATAAAATATAATACGTACTCCACAGTTGTTGTGGCCCCACGCATTATACGTAACATAAAATATAATACGTACTCCACAGTTGTTGTGGCCCCACGCATTATAAGTAACATAAAATATAATACGTACTCCACAGTTGTTGTGGCCCCACGCATTATACGTAACATAAAATATAATACGTACTCCACAGTTGTTGTGGCCCCACGCATTATAAGTAACATAAAATATAATACGTACTCCACAGTTGTTGTGGCCCCACGCATTATAAGTAACATAAAATATAATACGTACTCCACAGTTGTTGTGGCCCCACGCATTATAAGTAACATAAAATATAATACGTACTCCACAGTTGTTGTGGCCCCACGTATTATACGTAACATAAAATATAATACGTACTCCACAGTTGTTGTGGCCCCACGTATTATATGTGTCACAAATTACTGTGTAACAGATAATTATTCATTAGAGATTAAACCATGCGTAACAGATAAACATGTAATGACATAGCATGACATGGCATATACGATAACATACATACATAAATTGTAGTTCCCTTACCCATCACACATACACAATAAACTGATAGTAAGTTAGAGGCTAACTTACCTCGATCGTCGCGTTCTATGAGAATAGAGCGCGAGACACGAGGAACTGCACAACAGCTGGAAGAGGAACACTCAAGTCCTTAAGATTTTCACTTCTGAACTCAATTGCCATATTGTAAGCACTTGCAACACCACGGCCAACTTGAGGTTTCACTATACTCGGAAGAGATAAATTGACTTCAGAAAGCCTTTGCACTAAAACAAGTTCATTAAAATTATCAATAACAACCAAACAAACAACTCATTTCTCAATCCATATACTCTTAGCCATAGTCAACCACAAGATGACACCAGTCATCCCGGACTATAATCCATATCATCACTGCTTCGGGACACTGTCATACAGTTTCCCAACATTACACCATACGCTCCACACTTCTCTGCTACGCCATTCAACCCTTCGTGACACGCCATCCGGTGTATCACGACTTAGTACAGAGTACACTCACGTGAACTCTCTTCCATTCACACTACAAAACCCATCACTGCGATACACGTCTCACGGTGCATCGCTACGCGACACGGAGTACGCGCTACGCGTACTTCCTTCGCTACAACACTCATCAACACGATGCACATCACACGATGCATCGCCATACCACACGGAGTACACTACATGCGTACTCCCTTCCTTCTACGACCCACATCACTACAGCGCACGTCGCGCGGCGCGTCGCTGCATTACACAGAATACGCTACACGCGTATTCTCTTCACACAACCCGCCGTATCACATCTACGGCATCCATCTCACGCCTATACTTCACAGCACAGTCCACAAAACTACAAAATCAAGCCTAACACTTCACAACCACACTTCGTTTCACAACTACGCAGCGAACTCCACAAACACTAACTACACAGTCTACAGCCAACCAAATCAACTATGTTAAACATAAATAACTAAAGATAGAGGGTTATACCATCGACGGGATAACCCGTGCGTCGCTCGCTGCTCGTCACGAACATGCGTCGGAGGAGCATACGTGGCGGTACGGTGTCTGTCCACCACATAAAGTGGTAGTTTGGGCTTGAGAAAGGCTAGGCGTGGTCTTGGAAGACTCACGGTCGCCTTGTGATGGTCAAAGGTGGCGGAGCACGGCGGCATCACGCCGTGAACAGTAACTCCGAACGGTGAGCGGAGGAGACGCGAGGTAGCGAAAAGCCATAGAACTTCATGGAAAGCTAGGGAAAGGTAGAGGAACATGTGGTGGAGCTGTGGTGGCGAGGTGGTGGTCGGACGGTGGCTAACGGCGGCAGATCGGCCGTTTGAAACCATTTTTGGCCTTGGAGAGTGCGGGAGAGTGTGAGCTCTACAAAGCTCCGTTGGCCATGAAATTTCTTGGAGAGGTTCATGAGGATGAGAGGAACAAGATGGTGGTGGTGAAACACCACGGGTGGCCGTGTACGGCGGCGCACGGTGGTGCAACCGAACGGGTGTTTTGAGAAACCCATATGAGAAAGAGTGAGAGTTAGGGAAAAAGAAAGACATGGGGAGGAAGCCCTTGATGTGGTGAATCCAATGGTGGTGCTTGGTGGCTGATTTGGCCGTGTATGGTGGTCCAAAATGGTGAAAAAGCCTTAAAGACCCATTTGTTTGGAGGCGAGAGTGGTGGCTAACGGTGGCTCGGATGGAGGTGAAACTTGGTGGGGATGTTCACCGGTGAGAGGGGAAGAAATCTGGGTGGGTGGTGTAGGCCACGCCGCCGGCGAGCGGCGGTTCTGGGCGGAGAAAGAAATCGGCAACAGGGGAGAAAACAGGGCAGGGGCAGCAACTTCCGGGGGCTCGTGGCGGCTAACGGCTGGTCCGATGGCTCTGAAAATTGGTGGGGATGAACTTTGGTGGGATGGGAAGAGAATGGCGGGGGTGGTGTACGACACCTCCACCGGACGGCGGAGAAACGGGCGGTCAAAGGGGCGGCGACGGTAAGGAGAAATGGGGAAGGGAAGAGCATGGGGAGAGAGAGAAAGAGAGGAAAGAGAGAGAAGAAAAAGGAAAAAGGAAAAAGTGAAGGGAAAAGGGTAGGGGCCTAGGTAATTAACTTCAATCCTACGTTTCGGGATCCTCAAATAAACCAACGATGAGTTAAAACACTGATTTGAAAACGCGTAAGTGTTTTATTTTAAATAAAACATTTAAATAAAACACTACGAGTAATTAAGGTAGAATATCATTTTATAAACTAAAGTTTATAAAATAATATTTCCTCATCATTATTTAAAATGATAAAGTACCGTTAATTAATCGAAGAAGATAAAATCATTTAAATTAATAAAACACTTAATTACAACACTGAGAGGAATTAAGATAGAATATTATTTTATAAACTAAAGTTTATAAAATAATATTTCTTCATCATTATTAAAATGATAAAGTATCTTTAATCACTCAAAGAGGATAAAACCATTTAATTTAAATAAGAGTTTTCAACATAAAAATAAACCTCTTAATATCTTAAAACAACTAAAATATTTAATCTAAGTAATTATCCACAATTATAATATTTTCAGAGCTCATTAAATTATTATAATTGTGCTACTTTAAAAAAAACAAGCTTATCTAATACTTTGAAATTCGGTGGATAAGATCCGGAATACGCCATCGAGGTACAACGCTTAGGATAAATCTGTTCATGATTTTACAGTTGTCGGTGAAGAACAAATTACGTGTTTCACGGAAAAAGATAAATTATGCGCGTGATTTCAGGTGAGGGTAGAGACGAGAGAAATGGTGATTGCTGTCGGGAAAGAATCCAAAACTGATTGTCGTGTTGTCTAACATGTGCGAAAAAGAAAGAGAAGGGTGAGGAGATAAGATTAAATTTTAGCGGGCTGTTACAGGTACAACTCTTGAATTGTCCAAAGTAGACAGTTTGGGATTCTATCATCTATATGGCATATATATTCAGTTAAAGCTCTTGTGTTGGTCAATTAAAATTTTAGTTTAACATTTTCTTACATTATTCGAGTATGTAGTCCGTAAATTTATTGGCCCATGAATAGGGTCGACGACTTATCGTGACTAGAATACTTGGAGAATTGTAGGGAAATACTGACGAAGTTTTTACTAACATATGAGTTTTGGACTGAGTATATATGCGATATAAATAATAGTCTCTCAAATGGGATAGGACTGACTACCTTAAAAATAGATGATAATTAAACACGTGTATTGTAATAGTTTATTGATAGTGTTTATCCCATGAATTGAGTTTTTTATAGATGGATAAGAGTTGGATGTTGTTGGGAGATAGACTTGGTCAAGATTATAAGCAGTATGCACAAGGGGTTAAATCTTTTTTAGAATTTGCTCGTGGGAGTGTTGACAGTCGAGAATTTATAAGATGCTCATGCAAAAAGTGCAAAAACTGTAATTCATATAATATGATTGTAGTGGAGGATCATTTATTCATAAATGGAATTGATCCTAAAATACTCACATTGGGTTTTACATGGTGAACCATTTCCTAAAGAAGTTAGATTTGGCAGTCATCTCAATCAGATGGATGAATGTAACGAGATCGACATGGAGGACATAAATGTTGATGTTTCGATGATAGTTATGATAATGGAGAAGATATGACTGAAATGTTAGGGGATCTTGGCAAAGGCATATTTGGTGCCAGGGATAGAAAAGAAACATCTACACAATCATTTGAGGGAAATGAAGACTTTGGATCACTGTGGTAGGATACACAACGAGAATTGTACGAAGGGTGCACCCGTCATAGCAAGTTGTCATTCACCGTCAGGCTGCTCCATATTAAGTCTATTTATCGTATTGCTACAAAGGCCATCGATATACTGCTTGAATTATTTAAAGAGGCTCTCCCACAGGATAACATAATACCTAGAAATTTTTATGAAGTGAAGAATTGAAGCGAGGGTTAGGATTTGATTATTATATCATCCACGCATGTAAGAATGATTGTGTTCTCTTCTGAAAGCAATATGCAGAATTTGATTCATGTCTAGTGTATCATGAGTCAAGATGGACATCAGATAAGCGTAACGTACCCAATAAAGTCCTAAAACATTTTCTGTTGACTCCTTGACTTCAAAGATTGTTTACTTCCCGGATGACTGTGATAGATATGACTTGGTATCACACAGAAAGAGTTCAAAATGATCAATTCTTCATGCATCATGCAGATTCCTTACAATGAAAGAAATTTGATGACGAGTATCCATGATTTTCCAGAGAACCTCACAATGTAAGTCTTGGTTTAGCAACTAATGGCTTTAATCCATTTGGCAACATGAACACTTCTCATAGCACCTAGCTTATCATATTAATGCCTTATAATTTTCCACCGTGGAAGTGTATGAAGAATCCTTATTTTATGATGACTCTATTGATCCCAGGGCCAAGGTCACCAAGAAATGAAATAGATGTATATTTGCAGCCAATGATGGCAGAGTTGAAAGGGTTATGGGAACAAGGTGTCAATACCTATGATGCGGCCTTGTGGCTGAATTCAAGATGCATGCTGCAGTACTTTGGACAATAAATGATTTTCCTGCATACGGGAACTTGTCTGGATGTAGCACAAAAGGAAAAATGGCTTGTCCTGTTTGTAACAAAGATACACAGTCTCAGTGGTTAACGAATGGCCGGAAATTATGTTTCATGGGACACCGTCGATATCTATCTCATGATCATAGATGACGTTCAAATAGAGCAATGTTTGATAGAAGGGTTGAGAGCAGGTCATCACCGCCAGAGTATTTTGGTGGTGATATTCTCACGCAATTGGAAGATGTTTTAGACAACAGATTTGGAATGATGCAAGATGTCGAAAGAGGAAACGACAAGTAGTGGAATTAAATTGGATAAAAAAAAGTATTTTGGACACTCTGATGTCAATACAAGGAAAGACAAAAGATACAGTCAATTCTCGTAAAGATTTGAAAGAGTTGGGAATAAGATCGAAGTTGCATTTGCAAGATACTTGGTCGTTAGCTTATATGCCCCTTGGATGTTATACACTTTCAAGTGATGAGAGAAATAAATTCTGTGACTGGATCATGACAGTCAAATTACCAGATGGTTATGCTTCGAACATGTCAAGATGTGTCCGAACTCATGATTGGAAGATAACTGGTCTCAAAAGTCACGACTGCCATATATTTCTACAGCGATTGTTGCCAGTTGGTGTGCGCGAAAAGCTTACTCGAGATGTTCGTATAGCTCTCATAGAATTAGGGCAATTTTTCAGGAGTAGTTGCAGTAGAACGTTGAAAGTTAATGCCTTATTAAAAATGAAAGCTGACATTGCATTGATATTGAGCAAGTTGGAGAGTTTGTACCCGCCTTCATTCTTTGATGTAATGGTTCATTTGGCTGTGCATCTACCTCGTGAGGCTTTAGTTGCTGGCCCCATTCAGTATAGATGGATGTATCTTATTGAACGATTTTTGGAAAAACTTAAGATTCGTTGTGGGGAATAAGGCTCATTCGAAAGGATCGATTGCAGAGTCATACATTCATAATGAGTGGCATACATTTTGTTTAATGTATTTTCGTGCAGTTGATACTAGATTTACGAGACCGGATCCAAATTATGAAGGTTGACAAATGGGAGTTTCGTCAGTATTTACCGTATTTTCCCAAAAAGTACGTCTTATAGGTGCATAAGGGGGCTATGACCTATGTGGACGAGAGTTTGAAAGAGCTCAATTGTATGTCTTGAATAACTGTGAAGAGATTGAACACTATTTGAGGTTAGTGATGATCATCTAATTTAATAGTATTTTTAAGTACATTTATAATAATATAGTATATATTGATATAAATTAATAGTTCACATTAACAGACGCAACGAGCATATACAACTACTTCACATGAATGGTGTGACTGACGTAGAAAAGATGCACGAAGAAGAATTTGCCTTGTGGTTTAAACATACGGTATAACTAAAAAAAACCGTGCACAATTATTTTGAACTTTATACATTTTTAAAGTGTCACTATATTTATATATGATATTAATATAAGTAGAATATTATTTATTTATGTAAGTTGCATTGAAATATAGTGAACATTCAGGTGAAATCTCATCAGAAGTGTATGCTTTGGCATGTGGTCCATCTAAGCGGGCCATCCAATATTCAGGATGTTTGGTGCGTGGATATAAATTCCATACAGTAGACAGAGAACGATATAAGAAAACTCAAAATTGTGGGGTCGTAGTCAAAGGAAGTCATAGGGATGATAATATCGATTTTTACGGAATTGTGAAAAATATCATAGCGTTAAAGTATGTGGGGGGATATATGATATGGTTATTTAAATGTAATTGGTGGGATGTCTCAAATCCTAGGTTGAGAGTGAGTAAGGATGAATATTTTGTAAGTGTCAATACATCTCGCAAATGGAATGAGGACGATCATTTCGTTCTCGCATGCCAAGCAAATCAAGTTTTTTATTTAGATGATCCGGAGTTCGAAATTCCATAGCGAGTAGTCGAGAAGTTTGCACCAAGAAATGTATATGATTATATTTCAGAGGCATACAAACCACATGAAGAAGTTAATAATCCAGACCAGGAAGAAACATATCAAGAAAATGAATTAGGCATCAATCTATTTGTTGATCTAAGCCAATATGACATGGTCCCATTGCGCAGAGAAGATGTTCAACCAGAAGTAATTGAAGGTGACATGACAAAAGAACATGAATCAATTGAAGTGTCTACTGAAGATGAGAGCGACTGGTCCAACAAAACTGATACTGAATGATTTTCAAACAGATATTTGTGTAGGTATAATTCTTATAAAAATATGAAATGTATCTTGTTCAAATAATAATTTATTATAATTTCAAACAGATATGTCTCTTAAAGGTAAAAGAACACGTGAGTCATCCTCATCACTTACTAACTCCCCGTGTGATTCACCTGCCAACAATGGTGAGCCAACATCACCAAAACCAGAATAAGGTATTTTATCACTGTATATATTTCAAATAAAATAATTTAATTAAAATATATGCTTTAATTATTGTATATATAGCTGTTGTAAACCAGTGTCGAGTTAGAGGCATTACGAGGGGTGTCTGAATAGAGAATGTAAAGAAAGTGGGTAAAATTAAAGTTGATATACCTGATGATCACACCGGTGGCTCCGGGGATTCGGCAGCTTGGCTTGCTTCTTACGTTGGTACACTTACTCGCATGTATGCATCGATGACTACATCCTCTTGGACTAAAGTTCCCCAAGATGTGAAAGACCACATCAAAAATCATTGCCTGGTAATAAGTTACTTTATATAACATTTTTATTTAAATAACTTTTGAAATTATACTAATTGTTTATAATTTTTTGAAAGACGAGTTTGAACTAAATTTTGGCTGGCGAGAGGATCGACTAACGATTTAGGAACTGGTGTTGAATGCATTCTGGAGGTACAAAGGTTGATGCCATGCATACTATCAGAAGTTCAGTACTACGACAAAGGCGCGTCAAAATCCATTCCAAGCAATGCCACCAAACGAATGGGAGAAAGTTTGTGATCTATTTAAAGATTCTGCTTATCAGGTAATTTTACTGCTATCTTTTTTTAATAATATACAATAGATGTATTAAACATAAAATTATAATGCTTTTTTTTAGCAACGAAATACGGTGAACAAAGCAAATAGATCAAATTTAACGATACACCATCATGCGGGTTCTCGATATTTTCATCGCTTGTCAAAAAATATGGTTAGTTATTTTAGTCCTCATTAAATATTAATATATTCAAATTAATGGTTAAATTCTGATATTGATTTTCATTTTGCAGCAAGAAGAAAGCCCTGCTGACTATGATCTGACCCAATTGTATACTAAAGTACATGAAAATCGTGATGGTGTTTGGAGCAATCTTGAGGCAGAGACAAATTATGTAAGTTTAAGTTTATTTAATTCCATTGTCTAAAGATATTTTTGTTACTTATACTAATTTTAATGTTTTTCTTTTTGTAGGACAAGATAATATATCTCTTAAAGAAACTACTACAGATCTATTTGATGAATCATCTATCAACGATGCTCAAATCTTTTCTCAAGTTTTTGGATCATGTTCTGGATATTTGAGGGGCTTAGGACGTTGCGTGAAGCCATCCTCAACATCGTCATCCTCTTCTAAAGTCAGATTGAATGATGACAAGACTAAGGAATTAGAGGAAGCTGCACTTGAGATAGAACGATTGAAGTCGAAGGAAAAAGAACTGCTGACCTGATTAGATCAAGTAGCAAATTTAGAGGCAAGATTAGAAGAGAGGCTACAATTAAATAACCAGAAAATGTTTGAACAATTCCAGTCAATGATGTCCCAAAACTCTATGCCACCACTACCACCACAATCATAATTCATTTAATTTTTTTAATTGCCTTTATTTATGATGTTTGTAAACAACTGAACAATTGGTGTATATAGATTACAATTTGTATTAGTACGTTCTTTTTAATTAAATTTATTTTGTTTGACCAATATCGTTCAAACTTTAAATAACTTGTTCAAATGTTAAATTACCATTTATGTATACATTCGAACAAAAATAAATTCATTCAAACAAAAAAAAAAAACTCATTCGAACGTATCGGGAAATACATTCCGTGCGTTCATTCGAACAATTAAATATTTATTCGAATAACGTTATTTTTCAAAACTTCGTTCGAATAGAAGATTTCCAAAAATAGATTGTCTGTTCGAATAGTTAATATTTTTCTTCGAACAAAAGTCACTTAAAAATGTGTTGGTTCGAACGGCCTTGGTCAGATATGGTTATTGGTTCGAATTAACATTTTATATTGTTCGAACAGAAATTCTTTCATTCGAACTTGATTCTAAGACAACATTTTTTTGTCTAAAAAAAATTTTTTCGTTCAATTTGTTTTGATTGGTTTGGCCCAATTTCATCCATAAAATTACTTTTTGGAGACGAAAATCAATTTTTATCTCCAAAAAGTTTCTGAGACGGTCTTTCGGAAACAAAATAGAGAAAAAAAATTTTTCATCTCTAAAAACTTCTAGGGACGAAAGTGGGATTTTTTGAAACAAAATTTTTTGTCTCAAAAAACCAATTCTCTTATAGTGGGAAATCCAGCATAAAATAAATAAATTGCACCCATCAGGAGGTACAGTCATCAGTTAATATGCAAGTGGGTCTTTTTCATTGTGAAAATCTAATAAACATGAAGGAACAAGTATTGAAGGTATACTTCCAAGAATTAATTTAGATGCTGCCAATTGTGTAAAAGAGTGCACGCATCGATTCTCATCTCGCCCTGTATGGTTTCTTTTACTTTCATTTCATTTCTAATTCCACATTACGAAAAAGATTAAAAGACATAATCATTAAATAAGTTATTAATGTTTTTTCGGTTCCATAAATAAATTATTTTTACATATTATTTTGTTTGCTTTATTATTTATTGAAATATCATATTTTTTTTTAATTATATCCTATCATAATCACAACCCACCAAGTATTGTTTATTTGAATATTTTTTTAGTAATTTTTACAGCTTTTGGTTTTCAATGATTTTTTTATTATTATAGCTTTTGGTTTTCAATGATTTTTTTATTATTATAGCTTTTGGTTTTCAATAATTTTTCTCTATAATGTTTACTTTGAAGAAAAGTATAATTTAATATCATATTATTTATATTAAAAAACCGTTATATATTATTTAAAAAACTTAAAATTTAGTTTATCCTTCGTATATAAATATCTCTTTTTTTATAATTTTATATAGCTCGTTTTCAAAATTTAGCATTTTTTTAATTACATTATATGATAAGCCTACATGACGTAAAATTTTTAAGACAAAAATTTTATATGCAGTCACTTTTACATACTTTTTTATACACTCTATTGATGTCATTGGTTGAGAATTAAAAAAATTGATGCAGTCAATTACATCAGTTGAATGTATAGAAAATATGTAAAAGTAACTGTATGTAGTATTATTTTTTTAAAAATTATTGAAAAAATGAAAATTTGAAATTTATAATTTTTTCTTATATTTGTACTCATGATTTCAACGGTGTTATAAAAAGATTTCATTTAAATTATTTATTCTAAGCTAAAATAATTAACGTTTCAAACTTTTAATCCTGAATTCAAAAGCTTGACCCATCGAATTTATTGTACGTGTACGTCAAGCCCATTTGCTCCAATAAAAATCTGTCAAGTCTCTTCTGTTGTTGCCCGTTGCCACTTCGACGTCTTGCGTTGAATACCAGAGAGATAAAGAAGTTGTTTGGATAATTTTATGAGATGAAATTTGTGAATAATAATGAGGTGATTTATAAGAAATGATAAAATAGTTTGAGTTTAAATTTTTATTAGATTTTAAAAAATATAAAGAGAAAAAATAAAATAAAAATATTATAAATTTTAAATATTATTATAATATAATTTTTAATTATTTTTAAAATTTTGAAAAAATTAATTATTATTTTTTATTATGTAAAATAGTTTCAAAAAGTTGTAATGATTAGATGGAAAAATATGAGAGAAAATTAAAAAATATTTGTAATTGAGTATTATTTAGGTGTTGAAATGAAATCATGACATGCTATGAGACCAATAAACTATATACCCAAGCAAGAGGTAAGTTTCATTAACGTAGATTCTAAGAGTATTTCAAAATGTTCTATAAATAACAATAAAAATATTAATCAATAGTTTGTGAATAATAACAAAATAGTTTAAAAATATCTGATTACAGTATGTTGAGACTTGTGATAAAAAGTAAAAAGTCATATATAAGTCGATGCCTTATTAAGAATACGGTATTTTTCATTCAACATATGTATTTTTATAAATAACTCACTATTAATACAAATTAATTTGTAATAATAGATAATATTTTTCAGTAACAAAATTTAATATTTCATTCAAAATAATAATTTGTTAGTTAAAATAAATGATACTGCAACATAATTCAATCATCGTTCAATTACTTAACTCGATCGACCGACTATAGGTCAAGCAGTCTCTCTCTGGCATGGAAGGACCTCATGAAGCTAAGCTCCCCAGGCCACTTTGAAATTTTCCCAGACAGGTCATTAATATGGGACAGGTGCAAGAACTGCAAGCTCACCAATTTGTGAAATGATGTTTGGAATAAGCAGGCCTTGAAAGCTGTTTCGTAGTGACAATGAGAGAGATGTCAATTCCTTGATGATCCATCCATCACTCCGATGCATGCATGCATGGGAAATTTGTGACAAGATGATTTTGGTTGATCGCTTTTTTTGTCATGGGAAATTTCTCTTTTGAGTGCGTATGCTATACGAAGTAGATCAAGTGAAGCCGACTGGCCAACAAATTCTTTCAGCAATACCAGGGTCACCAACATGTGGAACCATGCATGTTTTCAACTACCAAGATTGCCGTGCACTAGGGGCTAGAAATATTAAGACATTCCAATGAAAAGTCATTCTTGATGTTGTTTAATTGGGCATGTCTTCTAGCAGTACCCAAGGGTCTAAAGTCGGGAGTACTATTGGAATCAGTATCAATGAATGTGATAAAATGGATATGACAAAGTTAATGTATTATATATAATTACTTTTTAGTAATAATATATGTATAATCTTTTTAATAATATTTCATATATACAATTATAAATGTTTTAAATTGAGGGTATTTTTATAAAACGATGCTACTTGTATAAATTATTTTATCAAAATTTCCCTCATTTAATTTTGAGTATTATACTATCTTGAGTAGTTAAATCGTTGCAAGTAATTGAGGTTATTTTAATTCAGGTTTTGATTCTTGTTTAGTTATTTTTTTATGCAATGATAAGGCTTTTGCATTTTCAGATAAAATTCTCTAAGTTTTGAAATTTCTGTACGTAGCATTATTCCAGAATAGACAATATATAGGTCACGGCACTAAATATTAATATTCATATTAATTTCAACATTAAATACAATGTGGGCCACTTACTATATATATTTATATATCTCATTTAGATTGTAGAAAATATTTGAGTAACAATTTTTGTTGGCCATAACTTTATTCCAAAATGTCAATTTCTTTACAAACAAATTAATTTGCCAAATGGATCAATTCCAAAAATAGTGAATACATTTTCTTGTCCTAAATACATTTTTTTAAATCACTCTAGTGCTTCTAAATTTCTCTTATAATGTATTCGGAAATCTAAATAAATTTACAAGATATGATATATACAACGTTCCCATCTCATTTTTATCATGTTGTATTAATGTGATATTATCTATCGACCATTAAATCAGCTCTCTTTTTAAGAATAATAAACTCAGTTATAATAATAAACTCACTTACGTATGTGCTTAGGAGATAAAAGATAAACCGAAGATGATAACTTTGAAGGTGTTCTAGTTTTTGGCAGAAGAGTTCCTGTTTTGAACATAAGCGACAGGCCCAAATAAATACACTAGAGCCCAACATCTAGCAACGCCCGGCCCAAGTCCAAAATTAACATAAAGTGGACAGTTTGTAAGCCTCCAAGCTTTTGAACTTCTACCCTATAAAAAAGTCCTTGAACTTCTAGGAATAAAGTCCTTAAACTTCCAGATGTAGGAAACTCAAAATCTTGCAGCCACCGTCGCCCTATCTATTTAAGTCATGTATGCCAAGCCCCGTTGCTCTCATTAGGGAAAAAAAAAGGATAATAGAAATGAAATTCTATTTTTCTTCTCTGCTTTTTTTTCCCCTTTACTTTGTGCTCTGTTCTTATCTTCTCTTTCAGTTCTTGAGATAAGCTTCATTGGGTGCTCATGTTTTATCATGATATTAGAACTATACTTTCCACAATGGATCAAGATGTCAAATTTCTTGTAAAATTCTCTATCGCTTCTCTTCTCTATTTTTACCGGTTCTTAATCTTTGTGATGGTCCTTCAAACCCTTTTTTATTAGTCATGCATAAAATTCAGGAGCTGTGGTGGTATTTCATTCAAGAAGGCAGTCAATGTCAATGGGAATTTATACTAAAAAAAGTCTTCTTACACTGATCAAACCAATATAAGAGGACTATCCTCTGCTACATGCTTGGATCATCATGTAATGACATGGTATTACTGCTGAAATTTGGAAAGATTTGTCCGAAAGATTTGCATAAAGTTATAATTCTATCAATCAGTTTAAGAGCTTTTTAGTTCAGTTATGTAGATTACTTTAGCTAAAAAGTTTGACCTCAACAAGTTTCTAAAGGTCAAAAGATGTATTTTTTTTTTTCCCTAAAAGGAACAAAGTATTTGTTTATATCTATTATATCTTAGTTTATTTTGGATGGAAATATTAATTTCTCTGTTGAAGAGAGACAATCATGCTGTATTGTTCATGATCTGTTATTAACCATGATTTGGGTGAAAACTTGAAACAACTTGAATGCTTGAAGTATCCTTTTTGTATTGTTATACAAACCAATATCCATTATATTCAAAACTTATTATTGGAATAGAGGCTTCGACCCCAAAGAGAGATCATTTCTGCATCTGTCACTACTATATACACAACTCTAAAATGGGGCAATGCCACATCCCTCAAGGCACCCTAAATTCACGAAGAGAGTACAAAATCCAGTAAGGAGACTTGCCGAAGTTGCCAAAACTAGGATTACCGAGATTCCTGACTTCAACCCCTTGCTTCTGAAATGTTGGGAGCATCTCTACACACAATGATAGATATGTTATCCGATCAACAGTAAAAAGGAGAAGAACTCCTGTCATTGTTCTTTGAGAATAGAAAAAGGGTTTGTTTGCCTTCATTGCTCTAATATTTGTGGACTTCTATTTGTGTGTATTGTAACGAGGTAATGGATCAAACAAGTCTCTTGAGAGCAATCCCAAGACTTTTATATTATTTGGGAAACTTCAAAGACCCAAGATTTGTAAATAGGGAAATGCTTTCGGGACCCAAAGTGTGTCCCGAACGTTGTCTTTTTTTTTTTTTTTTTTTTTTTAACTTGGTGATTAAGTAAGTATTTTTTAGTGATATTGTGAATTGTTTTAATTTTTAAAAAATATTTAAGAATATAAAAAAATGAACGGAAAAAAAAAAACTTTGCATTATTGTATTCTTGGGGGAAGTAGCAGAACCCCTGTAAATAATGTTGTAAATGAATCGAGTTGTTCATGCGTGCTCAACTTATGAACTTGTCTCGATTTTTTTTGTTTTAAGAAAAACATAAATTCAGACAAAAATCTAGGCTAGACTTATTATACGAGTCAAACTTGTATCGAAAGTCATTATGACTTGTATGAACTCGTACAACTTCAAATTTATTATTTTGTAGATATTATACTAAACTTTATGCCAAGCATTCGCATGTATTTAAAAATATAAGAGAGAATCATGTTCTTAGCACGATGATACGATGGGTGTCATTTGATTCGATATGAATATTATACATCATTATACTGATATGTATTTATAATAACTATATTATTTATATTAATTCAAGGTTGTTTTGCTAAAGTTTGTAGATAGAGTTAAAATATTTTGTGTGTTCACACGCCTATACACATTTAATCTGTTTTCTTATAGAACCCATATAGCTTATGAGAATGGAAAGATTTCCCAGTTTATTAATTTTTATATATAGTTTACATATTTGCCAATTTAATTCATATAACGTTGACATAATTAAGTAATTATTTCTATGAATTCTTGAAAATGTATAAGAGTTTTTCAATGAATCTTATTCATCTAAGAAAATAATAATTAATCAAACAATCCATAAACAAGTTCAAATAATTATGGCAGATAAATAGCGTACTGATTGTAGATTAACCTGTAGCATGGTAATAAACTCTACCTGACTAGGCTCGATTGTAGCTTCCGTTATAAAGAAACTTGATACTCAAATTACCCTCCATGATCATGTAGAAACTTTAATTTGATCTTGATGAGTCTAGCTAAAACAATTTTTATATCGATCCTCTGTTCAGGCAAATCTGCACAACAATGCAAAGCCAAGCCCATAGTTGCTGATAAGCAGGCCTCCATAGCAGCATAGTCATTTTCATTGCTCAACAAATCGGAATCAATAACTTCAAGTATCGAACGTGAAAATGATTCCTCTACTGAACGCTTTAAGCTCATTTCACCGATAATCATATCATCAGTGGGCTTCTTTCTTGTAAAAGTTTCCATCAATAATATTCCATAGCTATAGACATCACCGCTTGTAGAAATAATTCCTTCAGATCCATACTCTACACATATTAAAACATATCATGAGAAAGATATTTCACATACGATAATCCAAATAAATTAAGTTTGAACGTTGATCCATATGTTACCAAAATAGAACATTTATGTATCTATGTGAGGTGAAATGATAAAAATAGGAGTTGACCTCACCTGGTGCCATATACCCAATTGTAGCCATGGTCATTGTTTGCGTGAGAGAAATTCCATCACTTAGGAGTTTGGCAATGCCAAAATCAGCAACATGTCCTACCATATCTTCATCTAATAAGACATTGCTTGGCTTCAAATCACAATGAACGATAGGTGTTGAATAACCAAGATGAAGATATTCAAGTGCTGCTGCCACATCAATCATTATATTAAGTCTTTGTAGCATATTCAAGCAATGGGTGTTAGAATACAACCACATCTCTAGGTTCCCTTTAGACATGTATTTCAAAACAAGTGCTTTGAAGTCAATGTTACTACAAACGCTAATGATTTTGACAAAATTTCAATGACGAACTTGTCGTAATATCTCGCATTCTATGTCAAAACTTTTGAATGCACCTTCTAGTTCCAAATTTAGAACTTTTATTGCAATGTATGTACCATCTAAGAGTGTCCCTTTATAAACTGAGCCAAAACTCCCTTCTCCAAGTAAGTTGTTTGCACTAAACCCTTCTGCTGCTTGTAAAAGTTGTTGGTGCGAAATTCTTCTCCATGTTGATAAAGGTATTGAGTCTTTGTTGTTGGAAAGTTTTGCATTCTTCTTTCCATGGAGTTTTCTTGAGACTAGTACAACAGATACTACAAGTATCGTTAACCCCAATGTAGGCAGTACATATTTTAGTATACGCACCCCCATTGCCTTTCTCGGTCCAAGAGAAGCCTCTTTGCATGGAGGAACATTCAGTCTAATCACACCACAAAGTGCATCATTTGACATGAATGATTCAGCTGAGAAGTTAACAAATGGTCCCCGTGTTGGAATTTCTCCTCGTAGTTTATTGTAGGAGACATTTAGATATTTGAGGTACCTTAGCACTTCTAAGGACTTGGGTATCTCTCCAGATAAGTTGTTACCAACGAGATCTAACAACTCCAAGCTTACTAATCCGCCAAAAGATATTGGAATGGAGCCCTCTAATTGATTGACTGCCAAAGAGAGATTGACTAGGGATATGAGCCCACCAATTGTTTCTGGAATATGACCAGATAGTTGATTTCTTGATAAATTCAATATTGTCAGGACCTTCATATTTCCAATATCCAATGAAATCAAGCCACTTAGGGAATTGGATGACAAGTTGACCGCCAAGAGATCTGTCTGCCTCCAAAAGCTCGAAGGAATCCTTGAAGTTAATTGGTTGAAGGCTAAGTTGAGAAATCTTAATGAAGTCATATTATTTATGCTTTCAGGAATCTGCCCAGATAGCTTGTTTCCAGCTAAATCTAAATCTCCCAATCTCCCTAAGTAATAGATATCAGATGGGATTGGACCTTTTAGCCTATTATCAAAAAGGCCCAAACGTTCGAGCATGCTTAATCTTCCTATTGTAGTTGGAATAGGTCCAGAAAAATCATTGTCGCCCAGGGACATATATGTCAATCTACTTAAATTGCCAATATCAATGGGAATATTGCCCTTAATATTGCAACCAGTGAGATCAAGTTGTTCAAGAAAGATCGAGTGGTTTCCAATGGAATTAGGAAGGACTCCATTTAGTGGATTCATAAACAGATACAACTGCTTGAGATTTATGTTGTTCGAAAAATATGAAAAAATATTCAATTCTGAAGATTCAATGGTCAAATTATTGAATCCGAGGTTGAGCACCCGGAGGAACCTTAAATTACCAAGTGTTTTTGGAATCAAACCCGAGAATGAGTTACTTTCCAGTTCGACTGAAATGAGCTGTGAAACATTGGAAATAGTGGCTGGAATCGTTCCACTAAGTTCATTCCCCTCAAGAAAAATTCCCCTAAGATTTGGAAGCAAGAGGCCCATATCCGATGGAAGAGTGCCTGAGAGGTGATTTCCTAGTAAGATGAGCAGTTGTATTGTTGAGATATTGAATATCTCCAGTGGAATTGTGCCAACAAAATTGTTAAGTCCCAGATTGAGATACTCTAGGTTCTGCAAATTACCAATTTCACTTCGTATTGCACCTGTCACAATAAATTAATTACAAAAAGTTTTTATAACAAATCAAACGAACAAATAATTAATTGGTTAAGCCACCCTTGAGTTGATTGCAGTGGTGGATCAGAACCACATGTACTCTAGTGGGTGCAGTTTTTACATAATCACATTTATTTTTTACTTGTCGCACTTAGTAAAAGAATATATGTGGCAACCATTACGAGAATCCTTGTTAATGTTCCAACCATTAAAATATTTTGATCTTTTCTAGAAAAAAGCATTTAGTTTTATTTAATTAAAATTAAATCCAATATCTCAAAAAAAAGAAAATCATAAAAATCCATACACCAAATCATTTAGTTTTATTTAATCGAGATTGCATATATACTAATCATGAATGGTGATATATAATATCAAGACTGTACGTTAAAAGAATTTAGTTGTAGCCAAGGTATAATACTATAGGCCAGCATTATTAACTTATGGCTTATCCTTGTACATGAATTTTTAATGACAAATCCTAGGAAAAATTACATATTCCACCATGGGGTACTGTCACTAACCAATTACGTACTTTTTTGCTTACATTTGGAAGTACCTATTTAGAGAAGATTATATATAGAACATGCATATATACTAAATCAATGGTGACACAGTGGCATCTTTATTTATATAAACTAATACAAGACGTGCATCACGTACCTTCGAAGTTGTTGTAGCCAAGATCTAAAAATATGAGCTTGGTTAAGTTCCCTATTTCGGGTGATAGTTTTCCTGTAAAATTAGTAGACCGCAAGTTTAAATACTGCAGCTGTTTGCACTTGAACAAAGAGGATGGGAGCTGACTACCTGTGAAACATGCAATTACACTTTAGAAACAAATATTGGAATTTACTTATTGATAATTAATGCATAACCTACCAATCAAGATTAAATATATATACCTTTGAAGTTGTTATTGGCAAGATTTAAATATGTAAGCATGGTTAAGTTCCCTACTTCTGGTGGTAGTGCACCAGATAGCGTATTATTGCTGAAATCAATATATTGCAGTGAAGACTTGTTGAACAAAAAGGAGGGCATTGGACCTGAAAACTTGTTTTCTGCTAGAGAAATTACTTTCAAGGTAGACATGATCTCGAAGATAGAGGATGGTATAGAGCCCCAAAGTTGATTATCTTCAAGTACAATTTGTTGCAATGAAGATGTACGGTTAAATAGAGATGATGGGATAGTACCTTCGAAATTGTTGGTTACAAGAATTAAAATTTGAAGTTTTGCTAGCAACCCTATCCATGACGGGATTTCTCCACCGAATTCATTGTATCCAAAATGCAAGAGTTTCAAGCGATAAAGATGAGACAATTCGTTTGGCATTGAGCCATGAAAACTATTGTTCCTGATGTTTAGGTTGACAAGAAATGAAAGGTTTCCTATATGAGGAGGAATGGTTCCTACAAGACCATTATTAGAAAGGTTCAAGGCTGTAACCCGATTATGTCTAGAACCACAGGTGACACCAACCCAATTGCAAACTGAAGTACTGGAGGACCAATTTGTTGTCAAAATATGGTGAGGGTCATAAGAAATATGAGCTTTCAAGGCAAGAAGAGCAGATTGATCTGTGGTAATATTGAAAATTTTTGCATCAGTACTTAAACTAGACATGAGAAGCAGTGCCAGAAAACGAAGGATGAGGAAACAAGTAGTTTGGTTGGCCATGATTAGTCTATGTGGAATGAGGTACTGGGATTTGTGTTGTAGTCCAAGGAAGAACGATATCGCCGATATTTAAAGAAATTGCAGGTAGCATTCGGAAAAATAAGGTGTCATATTCTTAGTTGTCATTTTCTTTCCACTTTGTACGCATCCACTGAGAGAATTTTAAAAGAATACAATGCATGGAAAGTTTCTTTGTTTATTAACTTTTGTCTTTTTCTTCGAGTACACAGTGTACACAAGTAAGGAATTAGTGTGAAATATTTGTCTCCTATGCATTAGATCATTCGAACCTATTAAGACTTTATTAATGTGCTCCACCGGTACCTAACGGACCCCCACAAGGAGAGAAAAATGCCGCATTGGCCCCAAGTAGCTAGAAAATTTATCCCCTCAATATATACTATTTTAATGAAATGGACATGACTAGAAAGATCAAAGTCTTTAAAGCTTTATCCACACCGAATTTCCAGAGTCTGTCCTCTTCCACACGTCCCCTGATGAAATTTTAAAGGATTTCATATTTTCTTTTTACTTTGTTTACTTTGACAGCACGACGCAAGAGATAAAAAGAAATGTTTAACGCTAAAACAAAATATGTAATAAATAATTATTTAATAATGATAAATTATGTATTATATTTTATTTAATAAAATAAAAAAAAGATGAGAGTGCTCTTAAATTGCCGTGCACCAATTAAAATTCCAAATTCCAAATGAAAATCAACTATGACTTTTAATTAATGGGCATGTCGTCTGCATTGACCAGGTCACCAGAGGGTCTAAAAATCAAGGATATTGAGCTAAAAATCAAGTCCTGATGAATTTGATAAAATGGAAAGTTAATGTACGTCTTGTACATTATTCCTGAAAGCTATCACACAATCCGATCAACAACCTTATTATTATCTAATTAAGAACTTGTAACAACCTAATTTATGTCTTTTTTGTCCCGCTGGATTCCAGTGCAAATGAAAAACCGTATTCAATCCAACTGCCCATTTCTTTTTAATATTTTTTACACACCATTATTTTTTTCCTTTTCCGAATTTTCCGGTTCTTTTTCAAAAGGCTTTGATTGTTGGCCGACACCATCTTCACCTAACCTTGACTCTCACGGTCTACTCCTAAGTTCTTAGCAACTCACAACAAGAAAAGTGAGTTTTTGTGATCAAAATTTAGTTATTAAAAGAACTATTTTTTATGATTTTGATCAGAAACAGTTTTTTTGATCATTAAATTTTGATTACAAAAGCCTGTTTATTTTGTAGTGACTACATTTGAATTAGTCATATGAATATATGAGAAGTTTTGATTACAAGAAAAATATGATTTCTTTCAAATTAGAAGAGTTACCATTCATCCATCAAATATGTATTTTATTTAAGTTTAATCGACAACGATATCTTCGTTAGCTTTCTGGAGCATTTCTTCTAAAGTTATTTTCAGCATACGCAACTCATTGACTTCTTTCAATGCTTTCATGGCCTGTTTCTCTTGCTCATCAAACCTAGATGCTATTTCCACATAAATACTTCTCAACTCCTCATGGAGACGCTCAACCATAATATACAAATTAAATTATGTTCTTTTATGATTAAGTATCAAATTAAATAATAATATACATATAGTTAGGACATGTTTGGGATTTCATTAGAAGTCTTAAGAAGTGCTTAAATATTCTTAAAAGTTATTTAAATAAAAAAACTTAGGTCGTTTGGGAGTTACATATTAAAACACTTTTAATTTCAAATAAGCTAAAAAGTACATTTGAGGAAAAATACTATTTTGATACATTTTCTCAAATGTGCTTTGCCGGATAATATGTAACGTAATTCGAATTTTAAAAAGACTGTCAATGGATGAAAATATCCATACAACTATAAGATAATTACAACTTTCAAACTTTCAAGGATATGATCATAATTTTTAAAAATTCAAATAATCGTCATTTCTACCTCCAAAAGTACTTTTTTAATTATTTTTCAAACAAATGTAACATGTTTGAAAGTATTTTAAACATATGGCTACCAAGCAATAAATATTTTTTTAATAGAAGAACTTATTACTTAAGTTATAAGTTATAAATCCTAAAGTTATAAGTTATATTTCCTACCGCAATCCCAAACATGCACTTAGTTTAATTTTAAATTATGAAAAAAAATTAAAAATATTATTATTAAAAAAATAATATCTATTTAGTTATATAAAAGCGAAGTTTAAAATTGATTACTAGGCATTCAGCCCGCACTATTTGGATTAACTGCAAGGTCAAGCGGTGGTTTACAAAGTTGCAAATCGTTTATTTGCAAAGAGTGAAGGGTTGCAAGATTTGGTGCCCGCACAATTTGGATTAATTAACTGCAGTTTCAAGCGTTGGTTTGTAAAGTTGCGAACCGTTTATTTGCAAAGAGTGAAGGGTTGCAAGTTTTGGTGAAACCCAACATGACATTATCAAGGAGTTGTACAAGAATGGTAGTGGGGATTGTTTGGACTCCACAAAAATGCCATTTTATCAAGTCTGAACTACACACTGTAGAGTTCTGCCTACAGTGCACACGGCGTAAGGATCGTGGTAAACAGGGATGGTGGTAGAGTTCTGCCTGCGATTCTCGCCTACAAACGAACTTGTAAAGATGGTGGTAAGCAGGGACAGTGGTAGAGTCCCGCCTGTGATTCTCACCTATGGTGCACGCGTAGGGATGGTGGTAAAGTTCTACTTGCGATTCCCGCCTACAATATTTTGATGATTTGGTTAATGGGTCATTTTCTAGAAAAATGGTGAGATTGGATTTTTGGGCCATTATCTAGGATAATGGCGAGGAAATGCTTTAAAAGAAATGTTTTGGGCCAAAATGGGATTTTGGCGTGCTTGAAAAATGTAGATTTTTGGGACATGTTAATGCATTTGGATATTGCATAAATGTATTTTTATTTTGAGTTTTGTTTGGATTATTACTTACCTGAGGTACCGTCTTGGGTACCGTAGATTTTGTTGCAGATGAGGACGAGAAGGCTGAGCCTGAGGAGGCAGCTCTGCCAGTGTACTGACTTTGGAGTTACTTAGTTTTGGAAATTATTTTACTTGCAATTATTTTATATATTTTTGGAATTTGAGACAATGTTGAACTTGTAGTATTTTATTACACTTGTTTTAAGCGAGTTTGTATTTAAACAAAATTCTAGTACTTAGTTGAAGACTTTTATAATCCGCTACGGGATTTTTATGTACATGTGTTGCATGTACACATACTCGGCACTTGGCGATAGGATGCATGACCTGTGTTGTCATCATCCCGACGTCTCGATTTTCACGTGTCCATATATGGGAGTTGGGGTGTCACAGGTGGTATCAGAGCAGTTTGGCTCTGGGTAAAATCACATGTCCTAAAGGTGCAGTACCAGAAAAGTTTAAAAGCTTGAGTTGAAATTATTTTGTTTATTTAATTTGAATTGTTTTTACTTAACTTGATTTGATTTGAAATTCTTTTATTAAATTTGAATTTATTTTATTTAATTCCATTTGATTTGGTTTGGTTTGGTTGGGTTTGGTTTGATTTGATCTTATTTGAATTGAAAGTGTGTTGTTTTATTTGTTTTATTTATTTCAGTGTATGTTATTTTATTGAATTGGTTTATTTCTAATTTTATTTATTTTGTTTTAAATTATTTTGTTTTGTTTTGTTCAAAGTTGAAAGTGGGGTCAAGGGTTACACTATGGCAGGAAGGCGGTATAATGGAGAATACCATTGTTAGGCATGAACATTTAGTGTAGTAGGCTTGAATTCTTAGCAATGTGGTTTGCCTTTATGATGTCGAGATCTGAAAGGAATGCCATGGTATAAGTGATCTTTTGGAGTAGGAACTCATGACGCAATGAGGAGGGAAATTAGCTTTAAGCTGCTTAAGATGATTGAGGTCTTAGGTTCTGTAGAATTTATGTAATAAGGCTATAGAATAGGAGAGTGTAGGTTCAACAAGGATTTGAGGGATTAATTAAATTAGAGGTTTTAGATTTTGCCAACATGAAGAAGCAATTTTGTAGCAATTGAGGCTTAAGAATTTGCAAGCTTTATAAGGTGATGTCTTAGATTTGAGGCCATCAATCTTGAGGATTTCCAGAAATGAACCTTATATAGTTAAAGGTTTTAGAGTTGTAGGCTTGAAGGGCTGATTTATAATAAGATTTGAGTTCTTAGTTTTGCAGACTTGGTGCACTAGCTTGATCTACTCTGGAGAGTGATTAGTCTGTAACCATTAGAATGGGGGTTGATCAGAGTGAGTTATTGATATAAAAAATTTTCAGGAGTGTATTTCTTTGAGGATTGAAGGTAATGATCTAGTTTGTGCATTTAGGAAAAGATTATTGTTAATCTGAGGTTGTAGAAATAGATCCATCGAGGTGTTGGAAACAATAGTTTATTTGTTGGTATTGAATGCGATTGAATTTGAGGCTTTATGATCTAGAGACTTTTGCAAACGGATTATTAGCAGATTTAAGGTCATTTTTGGAACAAAACTTTAAGTGATAGCTGGTTGCTAATTTAAGGATGTATGTTGAGCAGATTTAGGAATGATTCATGTTGATTTGAGGGTATAAGTCCAGATGATGGAAATGGTAGTAATGGATCACTTGTACGTTTGAATGATTATTGGTTTCGCTAAGAGTGCATGAAATTGATGCGTAGTAGTGGTTAGTCGACTGGAGTGTTTAGTCGAAGTGTAATACTCAATGGAATATTGGTTGGCAATAATTGTTATGATTATCTTCAGGAATTATTTGTGACTTGAGGTCACATAGGAATTAAAATTTTGAGGCTATGCTTTCCTTGGAGATTGAGTGTCCAGTTGGGAGGATTATGGACATTATTATTATAATTGAAGAGAGATTGTTGGGTCATCTTATGTGGTGTATGATAAAATCTTGAAAGTTAAAGCTTAGGCATCAACGGTGGTTAGCATAATCAGATATGTGAGGTAATAAAGCATTAGGACCCAAGAGTATTGTACAATAGTTATACAATAGTTTTTGGTGAATTGAAGATTTGAGCAATGTGGCCTACCTTGAGGTTTAATTGTGATGCGCTATTGAAAGAACCAGTGGTGCTAGTACTATAGTTTATAAGAGTAGAAGCATGTGGGCGAGTTATCAATAAGGTTTCAATAATGTTTTGGTGAGTTCTATGGTGGTTTGTATTAAGTTAAGTAACCATCAGGTTTGATGATATTCGAAATTTAGGTGATGAGTTTTTAAGTATAGATTGTCGAATAGGAGTTTATAGTCGCTCTTGTTGGCTGGTCAAAATGGATTTGAGCCTTATGTTCTTTATCTTAGATGAGAGTGGTGTATTTTGAGATAATGTTAATTGTTTTTAATTTGGAATGTTGAAATTGATTGATATTGGTTTTTGTCGATGATTATGGGTGTTATTGCCGAATTTTGATTTGAGTAAGGTAGCTAGAGCTAATTCAGGGATATGAGTGATAATTCATGATTTTGGGAGACAGTATCTTCTATCAAAATGTAAGGTTTTCTTGTGAGTAGGTGTTGATTGAGCTTGTACTTGATGATTCTAATTTATGAGGACATAGCCTTTATGTATTTTGGCGAGTTATCAAAGTACGCACGAAAGCGTGATTTTTGGAGATAATTAGGTATTCAAATTTTGTGTTGATTTTGAAGAATTAGTAGTGATTCAAAGTTTTAATGGGAGATTAATCATTTGGTTGTACAAATTATGCTTATTGATGGTTTACTTTGGTAGTGACTATTAGGTTACCAAAGTATAGTATACAATGAAGGTTTTGATGATATAGCATAGGAGTTGATTGAGGTTAATACAATTTATTCTAGGAAAGTAATAATTATTAGAATTTATTGGGTGTTGTATTAAGATTCTTGTGGGAATAGAGATTTTGGTTTATGTAGCCACCCTAGGAGTACTGGTGTGATGGGCCACTGGGAGACTAGTGCGGGTATGATGGAATCGCCTATAGGAGTAGACATGAGAGAGAAGTATTATTAATTGTTTGGGTGTTAATGATGGTATATTTCTCTCGAATGTGCTCTGAGTGGTATCTTCTATCCTGCTTTGGAACTGATGTTTGATCTTACAAATTTCGAGGACGAAATTTTATTTTAATGGAGGGAGGTTGTGATACACCATATTTACGTGTATTTTTCCTGAATGATTTTCTAAATTATTATAATAAGTGGTTCTCTTATTTTAAATTAATCGTAGTTTTTCGTTATATTGTTTTATGATTTTTAAGATGTGAGATTTAAATAATGTGTTTTCTTGATATTAATAATTACTTTGCATTTAAATTACTTTCTATCTTGAATTATTTTATTGTTTGGCTTTAACTATTTTATTTTATTAATATTGACTTGTAGTGTTTTTATTTAGATTTTATTTATTTTATTGTGCTCTTTATTTTAAATTAGTTTATTGTTGGATTTTATTATTTTATTTTATTAAGTCACTGTGTTTAAATTATTTCATTTAATTTGTTGCTTCAAAATTAGTTTTCGTTGGATCAGTTTCTTGACCCAAGATGTGAGGATTGGATTTCACTTCTTTCTTTTCCTTTTTCTTTTTCCCTATTTCTTTTTCCTCCTCTTTTTCTTTTCCCTTTTTTCTTCTTTCTTTTTCTTTCTTTGCTTTTACTCCCAGTTTCCTCTCTCCCTACTCATGCTTTCAAACTCTTCCCTCTCGCCTGTTTTCCTTCAGCTGCCCAGGCCGCCGCCACTTGTCGGCGTGGCCATCACCACCCCCACCAATTGACTTCCCTCCGGCCGTTAAACACCCCCACCAAATCTTAGCCCTATCTGTGCAGCTGTGTGTTCCTCCAAGCCGCACTGTTTTTCCTACATTTCGCCACCGTTGTTCCACCTCTGGCCACCACGTCATCACCGACCTCTTGCTAACCTAAACCACCCATTTCCAGCTCTGATTCATCGCCGGAGCAACCCCCATAAGCTCAACTTTGTTTTGGCATTTTTTCACTTCCACCGCCATTTTCGCCTCCACCCACGGCTAACCCTCACTTCCGCTAGCTTCATAAACACCTCTAAGCCATTCCTTATCAATCCCAAACCTTGGTTCGTCCGCATTCAAAATTGAGTATTTTACAACCCACGACCACAATGTTTTTATACTGTTACGTTACTTTTCCTTCGCCTTTTGCAGCCCATTGATTCTTCAAAAATTATTATATAGCGCTGTAAGTATTTTCCAAACTTCATTTTAAATTTAAATATATTTTTGGTTTAACAATAAATTGTGATTGGTTGGTTATGCCAGACTGAGTCCAAGGTGTCGGGGGTCGGTTGGATTGGAGGAGGGAGTTGTGTATATAATTGTTTGATGTTGAAAATTGTTGTTGGTTATTTTTGGTATCTTGTCGTAAGCATTGCATAGTGCATGCATGCTTATGCTTGAACAGGAAAACTGGGTTTACGCGTAATTGCATGCATGTACATGTGTTGGAACTTGAAAACTGGATTTTCAAGCAATAAATGATTTTGGACATATTTGAACGATTGGATTGACTAGTTTGAGTCAGAGGTATTGTTGGGATGGTGGTGAGCAGAAATGGTGGCAGAGTCCCGCCTGCGATTCCCACCTACGGTGCACGCGGCATAGGGATGGTAGTAAAGTCCCGCTAGCGATTCCTGCCTACAGATGGACTTGTAACGATGGTGGTCAGTAGGGACAGTGGTAGAGTTTCGCCCGTGATTTCCACCTACAGTGCATGTGCAGAGATGATGGTAAGTAAGGATAGTGGTACAGTCTCGCCTGTAATTCTAGTCTACAGTACTTTGATGGTTTGGTTAATGGGCCATTTTCTAGAAAAATGGCGAGATTAGAATTTTAGGCCGTTATTTTGGATAATGGTAAGGAAATGTTTTAAAAGAAATGTTTTGGGCCAAAATGGGATTTTGGTGTGCGTGGAAAATGTAGATTTTTGTGACATATGCATATGGCATCATGTTCAAGCATTTGGTTATTGCATGAATGTATTTTTAGCTTGAGGTTTGTTTGGATTATTACTTTCCTGCGGTATTGTCTTGTGTATCATAGACTTTGTTCTAGATGAGGAGGAAGAGGCTGAGCCTAAGGATCGGCTCCGCCAGAGTACTGACTTTGGAGTTACTTAGTTTTGGAAATTATTTTACTTGCCTTTATTTTATGTATTTTTGGAATTTGAGATAATGTTGAACTTGTAGTATTTTATTATGCTTATTTTAAGCGAGTTTGTATTTAAACAAAATTCTGATACTTAGTTGAAGACTTTTATTATCTGCTGCGGGGTTTTTATGTACATGTGTTGCATGTACACATACTCGGCAATTGGTGATGGGATGCACGAGCCGTGTTATCATCATCCTGACGTCTCGATTTCTATATGTCCTTACGTGGGAGTTGGGGCGTCACAGTAGGTGGTTAGATGATTTATGTTTTTAGGTCTGGATGGTGGTGGTGGTAATCTCATTAATGGTGTAGGTGCAGGTAATTTTAGTGTGTAGGGAAATGTGGTTTGGGTTGGATTTAGGTTTATGATGGTTTCTCCTTTTCTTCTAGCAACTTCTTCCTCTTGCAATTTAGCTAACCCAAAAATAGCTGAAATAGAGTTATGCTAAGGCATGGTCACCATTATCTTCAAATAATCCCTTAACCCACTAATAAAAGTGCTAATACGGAATTCCTCCTTTAATCCACTAATTTTATTAGATAGGTACTCAAATTCTATTTGATATTCTTAAACAGTAGCAGTTTGTCTCAACTTTGTGAACAGCCCTGTTGGATCCTCATAGGTTGAGGGTCCAAAATGCACTTTAAGTGCAGAAACAAACTCTTCCCAACCCCCAATGGGTCCTGAATCCATCAACCAACAATACGGAAAAAAGACCCTTTCCTTCTATACGGAAAAAAGCAAAGAATTGTTGTGCCTCTAAGATCCATTCCATGGGTTTAGACCCATTGAATTTTGGGAAATGCAACCTTAAGATTCTAGCATGAATGCACCCATTCCCTTTAAATAAAGGATTATTACTGACCTGATTTTCTTTTGGTGGATTATCTGCTGTTGCTGCTAACTGTTCATATGAAATTGTCAAATTATTCAATTGTTGCAACATTACTTCCAGCATATGTTTTTGTTGATTTTGTTCTTCACGTAGGTGCACGGTTTCTCTTTTCAGCATGGACACTGCTTAAGGCCAACTAAGCATGGCGTGTACCCTCAGCCATGTTGCAGGAACGCAACTATTATACCACTATTATGGTTTCTAATAATGTAGTAAATCTTGTAGGCACTTCGAGGGGCCTAGTCCTCCAAATTGTAATTTGTAGTTGCTGGAAAATTGTTCAATTCATTCATAACAAAAAGCAATATTTATAAGGACTACAATTTAGACTTGGTCAACAATGACCTACAGACTAAACAGATAACTTCCCACTAATTAACTAACTGACCCATAACACTTAATAACAACCCACTACCCAACAGACTCTCTAAGCCCATCGTGACCCACTATCCGATGGACTCAATACATGCATAACAACAATTGAATTAATTGAAATGGACTTAGGCAGCCCAACCCTTTAGACATCACAATAGAACTTAGGGTCTTTGCCTTACGCATCATAACAAGCCATCAGATGTTAATGAATAAGTTATCTGAGCTATGTAAAGCCAGTGATGAGTCAAGATATTCCTATCTAATTGCAATGATCAGGGGCCTGCATTTTGTCCTAAAGCAGATTCAGGTGTGTTTTCATGCCTTTTCTTCTATTGGTTTTGCACCTTTGTCTTCCCAATGTTTTACTAGCATACAATAACTTTAGATGTGTTTGAGCAACATACTATGAAGAAACTCATAAACCAAAGACTGTTCTCTTCTTTTGTTTATCGTTGAAATCAATAGTCTTTTCATTAAAACTATTTTACAATTTTCAAGTTAAGTGAGCACAAGGTGTTTCGTTAAATGTTTGAATTAAACTTTAATATTGTAAATTGATCATGAAATATTTATTGGTAAAATGAATTCTTTTATATATGCATGCTCCATTTTATATATATTTGATATATATTTTATTAATAGTTGTGGTAGTAATTATGTATAATAAACTATTTAGATTTATACAATTCAACATAAATAATGGTCTGCACATTGTGCGGGTTATAAGCTTGTTATATTATTATTTTGAAAAAATCCAATAGCTAATCCAATATAGGATTATGGATAGGAAGGTTTTGGATTTATGAAAAATATGTACTTTTCATCAAATTTTGAAGATATGTTTGATGAAGCCAATATGGATGCTTTGATTCTTTATCTTCTTCATGGATTAGTAGCACGCTAGCACCCCAAGTCAAGCCAACCACCATGTCTTCCCCATGACCTTGACTCTGTCATAGCCACCACCACCTTAAACACACCCCATGGCAAGACCCCCACTGCTCAAGCTATGTGCAAACTGTGATGCCCTCAAATTCCGCTTGGGATTGAATGGACATTTGAAGTGTCTGGACATGCAACACATGGTTACCTACCCCCTTCATGACATATAAGATGTAATGTTCCTAACATGCATCTAGCATTATGCAATATTCACAGCAGATAATTTGTTTTCTTGAGCAATACTATGCACCAAACTTATAATATCCCAAATAGTTAAATCGTAATCCAAGCATACTTAACAAAATAAATATCCATGATTTCAGTATGAGTCTTAGAAGACTATAACCTCAAAAACATGGGAGACCAAACTCCATATTTACATTACCAAAATACACTATTGAGGAAGTTTGTCGAATAACTCGTGTAACTCGACTAACGAGGCTAGAAAACTATTCAAAAACTAACTATGGAAGTTGTAAGCTCCGTGTCGTGTCTGCGGCGTCTAGTCAACCTCCTTCAGTCTACCAATGTTCGCTCCCTGCACTGATCCTGACACATCGCCTACAATTCGGGGTGAATGGTAGTTGAGACTACCACGGTGAGATTTGATTATAAATCTCAATAAGTTAACAGGAAACTCTCACACAGGTTAAAGATGCATGCATGGCAGTGAAAGTATAAATGCATAAATAAAGTCGTAAATAAGTATAGCATAACTTGACATATAGCATGACATAACTTGAACTTAAACGTGAACTGAACTTGACTTAACATGACATGAACTTGAGTTTAAAACATAACATGGACTAGCAACATAACATGAACGTGAAACTTAAAACATAACATGGACTTGAAACATAGCATGAACGTGAACATGCATAACATAAATATGAACTTGAACTTAACATAAACCTGAGCATAACATGATATAAACGTGAACTTGACATAATGCGAAGGTGAACATAACATAACGTGAACGTGAACTTGAAAATAACATGTACGTGAACATAACATGACATAAACATGAACTTGAAATATAACATGAACATGGACATAACTTAACATGAACGTGAGCTTGAACATATCATAAACATGAACATAACATGATATGAACATGAACTTTAAACTTAACGTGAACATGAACATAACTTGTACGTGAGCATAACATAACATAACATAAACTTGATCTGAAACTTGTTTTAACGTGGATTTGATCTGAAACTTATTCTTATCTCATGGGGTTACCATGATTGCTTATTCTTAACTTCTTGACATAAATTTGGACACTTGTTCAATTGATGTAATTAATAACGTGACCATATAGGTGCTACACAGGTCCCCTTTAAGCCATGTGTCCCTACCGATTACTGCATCACAACACAAGTATCTACACCAGCTGTGAGTGCGTTAATACGTACTCCACAGTTGTTGTGGCCCCACGTATTGTACGTGTCACAATTGCTGTGTCTCACGTAGTGTATGCTCCACAGTTGTTGTGGCCCCATACTTTATGCTCCATAATTGTTATGGCCCCATGAATTATTTGTGCCATACTTGCTGTGAACACCCGTAAAAATAAAATATGGCACCATCAGCGTTAGTGTCTGGCGCACTCCGGTGACCGGCTAATTAGGCCTCATTCGTAACTTGTTCACTGTACTTCATCAACTCAGAGAATTTCACACCTATTTAGACACTCCAGCGTGAACAAAGGAGTTCCACTAGAATATTACCCCATCTTAGCACTTAGGATCGTGATTGACATGAATAACTTGACATAAACATGATCTGAAACTTGACTTAACATAAACTTGATCTGAGTTCTTTACTTAACATGACATACTTGCAACAATGAATATTATATGATATGACATACATATAACATATTGCATACTTAACTTGGCATACTTATAACTTACAGCATTATATGACAGAATAGATTACGTAACAGATAAATATTCATAAAAAAAAAATCATATGTAACAGATAAACATGTAATGACGTGGCATGACATGGCATATATGATAACATACACACATAAATTGTAGTTCCCTTACCCATCATACATACACAGTAAACTGATAGTAAGTTAGAAACTAACTTACCTCGATCGTCGCGTTCTACGAGAATAAAGCGCGAAACACGAGGAACTGTAAGAAGGTATTCTAAAAGTTAGAAATTTAATTACTAATAATTAGAAACATGAAAACAAGCTAACTTAGAGTAAAATTATCATTTTACCCTCTACATGTGGGAAAATGACCATTTTACCCCTAACTTAAGGATTTCACATTCTACCTCCAAAAATTTCTAAAATTTACATTCCTCATGTAAATTTTGTCCTAAACTCAAATATTAACTCAGAAAGATTTAAAACAAAATACAACTATGGAAAACACACTATAACCGAAACATCCATAGACCATTTCTCTTTATTTTTGTTGCAATTCCTTCCAACTTCAAAATTCATGTTTAAACCAAAATTTTACAACAAATATCTTCCAATCCTAAGTTTAAAACCATACTTAAAACATCCATTTATAAAAATCTAATAATCAACACCAAACTCTTTTGTAAAAAGATCCAAACACTTGAATCACAAGCTTTGACCCTAAATCAAAACATCTCCAAGAATTCCAAAAATCAAATCTTACTTCTAACATATTTATAACATCATCCTAAGATTAACCATGCTTTAAATCATCAAACTAAAGTCACCAAAATCACAAAATAACACTTGGAGTTTTTGGTTTTATACTTAATCCAAAAACAGAAACTTTTTCCTCAATTAGCTTTGATAAATCTCTTGATCCATGGCTTACAAAGATGAGATCTTCAAAATAAAACATCACCTGGTTTAAAATGTGTCTTAAAGAATATCCAACCATCAAAATTAAAAATCACATAGCTAAAAATCAATAAAACATAGATTTAACCCAAACACATCAAATCTTAGGCCTAACTGGAATTCTCTTGCATAGAAAAATCATATCTTTGAAACTAATGGTAAATATCTCGGAAATAACATCTTAACATGAAAATAAGAGACTTATAATCATCATATAAAAATATCAAAGCCATTAGAGTAAGATCAAAAAATATTCAAACTTTCTCCAAATAAAAACTGTTTTGCCACTTCCAGTTTTCAAGTTTCTAGATCTAAGAAAATCTATCATCAAAAGCTTTATTCATGCAACAAAACCTCAATGAACACTCTTAAAAACATGCTAAGAACACTCCATAAACTTTTCGGACCAAGATATGTCCATTAGCTTGGTCAAAAACTTCAAAACATAACATACTCTCCAAATTGACGCCCAGAATGACCTTTCCATGGTTAAAAATACTTTTGACCGACCAAATGACCATGAAATGATACGAATAATATATCTACGGAAACTATACTCAAAGATGAAAAATTTTATGAAGGAGTTATCGTGTGAAAAGACCTAATGGGTTGAAAATATCCACGCAAAAAGACACAGAAATCTGCCCGAGAGAGCTCTTTTGGGTTTCTCTCTAACAACGGGGTGAAGAAGTGATGTAAGGGAAGTAAGTGGGTCTTGTACGACTCAAGAATTTTGTAGTGGGAAGATATGTGACATAAAGTGGAGAATAGAGAGGGGAAGGATAGCCTGCAGAAGCTGTGAGTTATGGAGGTTGATGGGGTGGGTTTCTCCATCTCATCAAGGCACTATTGAGTACAACCAAGGGTAGTGAATGGTCTGCCATGTGGGGGAGGAAACTTCTCCAAGAAGCCTTGCCAAGGTGGCCAAATTCGTGGGCCTTGGTGGGCCTCAACCAAGTGGGCTTCAATTTGGGGTTTAAAGGAGGTTTGGTTAGGGCTTGAAATGCTATCAAGCTCAAATCTAATTTTTCTTGGCCCAAACAAATTTCCAAGGTTTAAAAGGTTGGATAATGATGTCATAACAAGAATTTGAGAAATTGATAGCATGTGGAAGTGATTTAATCAAGTGATTAAACACAATGCTAGAAATTGGATCAAAAAGGGTTTGAAGGTCAATTTTAGGGTTTAGGGAAACCGTTTAGGGTTTCCGTTTCAACCAAGTTTTTGGGGTTTCAATTAGATTCCAACCATTTAGGATTTCACTAGGGTTGAAACCCTCTTTGACCTGGCTCAATTTAGTTGATCAGATGAAAAAGGTTTTGCTTAGGTGACATGATCTTACACCTTAATTCCCTTCATAAATCCATCTAATGGCTCCTCTTTATGCCAAGTGTCTAATACTATTCACTTTGTATGGCTAAGATCTTGCCAAGTGTCCAAATAAAACTTCTCTAACCTAATTTGGACATTCCACACTGTGATTTTGAAAACACTGCACTTAGTACGCTTATCGAGGTTACCATTCACTCCGAAAAAATGCATAATAAACTTAGTACTGAAAAATCCTAAATATTCATATTAACCTACAGTGAAAACCGTTTACCAAAACTCAACTCCAAAGTGCCCCTATAAAAAAATTCATAGTTTCGAATAACCGTTTCGTCTGAAATTATGAAAATTGATTATTGCGCTATAAAATCCTAAATATCCAACTGAGTCTAGTGGTGTAGACTATAACGTATTCTGACACTTCTAACTACTTCAAACGATTAAAATCGCATTTTTGACACCATAGTGAGTGATAACACTGATTATGTTAACAGACTAAAACATATGCGATTGATCAATTTGTGAAAACTTATGGGGTTCTCATGAGGTTTCTAAAGTCTATAGAAATTCCACTATTGAATTTCTAACGGGCTGTTACACAAACTCAACATGCCTCCACACCGTGAGCTTTCCCTCCATTTCCACACTGCCTATTCCTCCCTCTCATCTTAGCAAACATCGCCCTTAAGCCTCCAGCTTGTGTTCCTCCCCTTCGACGCCGTAAGCCATTGTCCAACAACTGTAGCACATCCTCCCTTCTCCACCACCAAGCATGAACCATCGTAGCCCAACCCCCTACCTCCTCCACAGTCAAACCAAGAATAGAAATAAACCTCTATTTTTGGAACCCAAAACAGAGCATGTGTGTGCTCTTAGCCCCGAAGCCACGATGGAACAACTATGAATCTCCAAAACAGAAATGAAATGATGATGTTTATGCTTTATGTTATGAAATGATGTTTTATGAAATGAAATAGACTAATGAATGAAAATAATGAAAATGAAATGAATGGAAGGAAAGGAAATGACTGAAAAGAAAAGAATATTTTAATGTATAACGCTACTTAATGGCCATAATTGAATGAATGATGGTACCAAAGGAATGGGCAGATTGCAATGCAGGATCGGTCCCATTAGTAGTGCACCTAGTGGCACCATCCTGATTGAGGGATTCCCTACCCACGATCACAAGTGTAGTTGGGTCCAAAAAACGGCTAACCCTAACCCACGGGGTGTAACATTGTGTACCAGCGAAAGGAAAATCATAATAGTATAAATGAATATTGTGGAGTCATTTAGCTCTTTAAGAAGTACAAGGTGTGGGAATGTTTTATGAGAAAGGAAAAACTTTTTAAATAAAAACTCCACCTTGTAATGTTTTAAAAATGAAATGCATGTATTATGTATAGTACGTAGATGAATGTGAAGCATGCCTGAAAACTTATGTTAGTATATTTTAATTGTATGAAGTAATGCTTATTGCATATTCGACTCATTTTAATTTTAGTTCCTGTTTTTAAACCACCTAGGTCAAAATGATGATCAACACGAGCAGGTGGGTCAAGTTTAGAAGAACCAGACTGTGAACTTAGTATTTCCAATTCAATAATTTTAAGGATTTGGTTATGATTTCTTAAGAGAACTTATTTTTTTTATAAACTTTTTTAAGTGATGAACAAGGTGCTAATAAAATTTGCAAATTATGCAAGTTTCTTGCCTGGCTTTATGTAAGTAAGCAAGTGACATTTCTGACCTACGGGAACTGGGTGTTATAGGACTACACTCAAGCGGTCATGACTACAACATGATTTTTTCTATAATTTTTTTAAAAGATTCCTAAAGAATAGATCATATGTAGCTCACAGTAATATTATGAATATTAGTACTCATGAGTAATGTGAATTTCAGCATTATATACCGTATGGGTCCACATAGTATATCTATCTCGATTCAAATTATAGAAAATATTTGAAAAACAAATCTCTAACGCCCTAACTTTATTCCAAAATGGGAGTTTCTTTACAAACAACTTTGAAAATTAGAACCATCACGACAATTGTAGTGCATTTTCACAATATTTTTTGTGGTGCCCTTGTTCCCCGCTTGTGTATTAGTGGCAGTTGCGATGCTGGGATGTTGGCCGCTCAGGTCACACATCCCTAGCACATTGTGGAAGCAAGTGTGTGCAAGCATGCAATATAATAGTGTGCAATTAATTAACAATGGTAAAAAGAAAAATGACAGCCAGGAATGCTATCAGTACCAAATTTAAAATTACATCACCAAAAAAAACCATAAGTCACCGATCTCCCAAACACCGACATTTTAGAAAATATAATATAGTCAAACGAACTAATCAACAACTATAAACCAGACCAGACTGTTAGCTATCGGTCTGGTCAGTCCAATCGGTTCGATTCGGTCCATGAATATCTTTTTCCTATTATCTTTTTTTGACAAAAAATTAATAAAAAAATGAATTAAATTTGAAAAATTAAAATTAAGTGAGTTCTTTAATGTAGATTATGTAACTAACATATTAAAAAATAAAATAATTATAATTATATTTATGATATTAATAGTTACTAACTTAGTACTTTTAGTATTCATAATGGCCTATATTAAAATTCTAACATTTTATATATGGTTAATGAATATTAAATAATTTTCATGTCTAAAGATTATTCATGTGTACTTGCAACTTAGGTATCTTAAAAACAAAAATTCTCTCCATATAATAACATATATTATCATATGATTTATCATATGATATATTAGTTAATTGATAGCATATATTATTTTATATTTTATATAATCAATAGTGATGGATTACATGAAAATTTCATAATTAACTTATACAACTACTATTGAAAATTTTATATATAAAAAAATATTTAAAAAATTTATATAGGCAATTCTGTTCAGTCCGGTCTGAAAAAATACACCCTGGGATCAGATCATAAATTGAATTTCTGATACACCATAGACCGAGACCGATCAACTTGATTTTCAGTCCGATCCATTCGGTTTTTCTGATCAGTGAAAATCTTGCTCTAGAATGACAACTTTAGAGCCCCCAATATCCTAAATGACAACTCTGAAGATGTTCTAATTTTTTAAGATGGGCTTTTGTTTTGGACAAAAGCGACAGACCTAAACAAATCCACTAGGTCCCAACATTCTCGAAATCCCCAGCCCAAGTCCAAGAGTAACATAAGTGGACAACCTGTAAGCTTCTAAGTTATTGAACTTTTTGCCTATATTAGCTATGTAAAAAAGTCATTAAACTTCTATGAATAAAGGAGTGTCTTTTTTTTTTAATTTTTACTATTTTTTTTTCCCATTTCAGTTTGGACATAAATATGCTTATCTATCTTTCCTTTGGTGCATTTTATCTAGATCAATTACCCAAGTGAAAGAAAGATAAATCCATGCTCAAAATAGGATTTGATATTTCAGTTATTACCTACACGACGTGCAGAAATAATTACAATGTGCCATACTTATTTAATCTTAAATATGAAATGAAACAACTCATTATAAGTCATATACTCTTTTATACGAAACTAGTTGACTTAAATAAAACATACCAATTAAAATTAAAAATTCGTGTAAAGCTTTTGTTATCAAGCAATAAGCCATTTAAAATCCACCATTTTAAGTTGTCTGTGATAGCTATCATCGCATCATGCTTTTGCACAAACTCAAACATCTTACCAAATGATTTGATAATTCCACTAACCCATCTCCATTCAGCCATCATTAACACAGTTGCACCAAAATTTTTATTTCCACACCATTACATCCAACAAATGTCCTCGAGTGCACAAAATGTTTTAAAACATCAACATGATCAAATTGCAATTTATTTATCAATATCCTTGTCTGGTTGAAGCATCCATAATCAAAATCTAGCCACTAAAAATAGCCACATTGCATGTAAAAGTGTTCCTCGCATGATCCAATCACTGAAAGAGGGGGAGGGGGTGTAAGGGACAAGAGAATTCAAACATCTGTTAAAACATTAGCTTAGTAAATAGAATGAATTTCCCAGTAGATCACTTGGTGGAAACAAACATCTTAACATCTCAGACAATATTGGGTCATTTCGTTTTCTTATATCCTAGCTACCAATCGATAGGATGGTTCCAATTCAAGATTGAGGCATGTTAGTATGATAGGGATCTTCAAACATGAGTTGGAGGTTATCAAGGCATATCATGATAAAGACAATCAATCAGTTTCCTAGTCTAAAATCATGCGATATTCTTACCAAGAATAATGCTACAGATTTCTAGCATTTATGTAAATAGATTGTGCAGCTCGATTCTAGCATAGCCGTTGTAAATCTTTTTATTCTTTCTATACTTAGTTGCTGTAACTACTCTGTATATATTTGGTATCTCTTCACATCAATAAACAGAGGAAAATTTCCATTGTATCATCTCCTACAATTCTCTACATGGTATCAGACGACCACAACTCAAACGAGAACACGATCCCTTCTTCCGACATGCCTTCCTCTACAAATAATCAACCCCTCTCTCCCACCGAAACCCCACTGGTTGCTCTCAATATCACTGCTCAAATCAATGAGAAATTAACCCCCTCCACTTTTCCCCAATGGCGTGCCCAATTTGAAGCTCTTCTAATTGGGTATGATTTATTGGACTATGTAACTGGCATCTTCGTATGTCCCCCCTCTGATGGCACTACCCCATCTGCCTTAAAAATAACCCACTCGGTTAGGCAGGACAAATTGATTCTCTCCGCCATCCTTGCCTCAACCACCACCACGATCACTCCTCTCATTGCTACCGCTAAAACATCGCACGAGGCATGGAAAAAATTGAATCACATGTATGCTAGCAGATCTCGAATGAGGGCCATGCAACTTAAGGAAGAAATTACCCTGATCCAAAAGGGCAATCGATCGATCCTAGAGTATCTTCATGCCGTAAAGGCGTTGGCTGATGAGATAGCTCTAATCGATCACTCCATATCCGACGATGATCTAACCCTTTACATTCTTAACAGTTTGCGAGGGAGAAATCCTTGACCTTCGAAGAGCTTCATGATCTTCTGGTTGGGCACGACAATTATCTCCGGCGGCTAGAGTCAGCCACTCAACAACTTGTGGTGTTGGCAAATTACACCAACCGCAAGAACACTTCTGGAAACTCTTCACAGAAGTATCACGGCAAGCCCTCTGGTTTCCCATGAAATCAGGGCCAAAATAAAGACCACCGGTCTAACAACAAATACTCGGGCCGGCCCAACTCTACTCAGAAGAGATATCAGCCCAAATGTCAATTATGTGACCAGATTGGCCATACAGCCAAATCTTGTCCTCAATTGAACTCTAATGCAGTCACTGCAAATTGCACTTCTGTTTCTCATGTCACAGATAATAAATGGCTCATGGATTCCGCTGCATCCCATAATATCACTGGGGATTTCAACAATTTATCCATTCATTCGGAGTATGATGGTACTGATGAAGTCGTGCTTGGTGATGGTTCAGGTTTGGCTGTCTCACATATAGGATCCCTTACACTAAAATCACCACAAAAGACTTTCATTCTTAATGATACTCTTTGTGTTCCAACCATTTCAAAAAATCTTATATCTGTCCATCATTTTACATCTCAAAATAATGTGCTTATTGAATTTCACCCTTCTCATTTTCTTGTGAAGGACAAGAACTCGGGGGTGACTCTGGCAAGAGGTGCATGTGAAAATGGTGTCTACATCTTCCCGGAAGCACTGGTGGCCTCTTCCTATCCAATGGTTGCAAATGTGCATGAACGAACCTCTCTTGACGGATGGCACAAACGTCTTGGTCATCCGTCCTCCAAAATTGTTCACAATGTTGTTCGTAAATTTTCACTTCCAATCACACCAAATAAAGAGTCTTCTTTATGTTCCTTATGCTCTATTAATAAAGCTTATCAACAACCATTTGGTTCTAATAGTCTATTGAGCAATGCACCCCTTGAACTTATTTATACTGATGTTTGGGGTCCCGCTCATTGTGTTGGTTTAGATGGCTCTCGCTATTATCTTCTTTTTATTGATCATCATACAAAATATATGTGGTTTTATCCTATGGAAACCAAATCCGGGGTTGCAACAATTTTTCCCCAATTCAAATCTCTTGTTGAAAATCGGTTCCAATGCAAAATTAAAACCATATACTCGGATAATGGGTGTGAATATGTGCATCTAAAATCTTTTTTCTCTCTTCATGGCATAAGTCATTTAACCACCGCTCCCCACACACCACAACAAAATGGTGTCTAGGAACGCCGTCATCGCCATCTCGTGGAAACCGGTCTCACATTGCTTCATGATGCCAATTTACCTCTCACATATTGGCCCCACGCCTTTCAAACGGCAACGTATCTTATAAACCGTCAACCAACACCATTGCTGCAAAATATCTCCCCATACCAGGCTCTTTTTGGCCAACAACCAAATTATCTCAAATTGAGAAAATTTGGTTGTTTGTGTTATCCTCTTACCAAACCTTACAACAAGCACAAAATGGAGCCCAAATCCATACCCTATATCTTTTTGGGCTATTCCATCACTCAAAATGCCTACCGGTGTCTTGATCCAAATACCAAACGAGTCTATGTCTCACGCCACGTCCTATTTGACGAGGCCCAAAGCCCACTGACCAACCCGTCTTCCTCGTCACCTTACCATTCTCACCCGAGTTCCTCTCAGGATCTATTTTCGGTGTCTGCAACTGTGCCGCTAGTGTTGTCTTCTCCGTCACCAGTGCCTCCGGTTGATGCTCCCACCATGGTTACTACAACTCCAGGTACCCCTCAAGTCTCTTCTTCTTTTGATTTACCTGCTCCATTACTTTTGGATTCCCATGTTGAACACTCTGCACCTACAAACCCTAACCTCTCCAATCCATCACCGAATCCGCCTCTCTTCCACAAATTCTGTCCCACCAGCTTTAGAAGCTAGAAATACCCAGCCCACTGAACCTGAACCAGAAAATTCCTCACGGAACCCAACTCCACCCACCTCACGGACTCATCGTATGACCACCCGGTCCATGAATCAAATATTCAAACCCAAACAACTGCATACAGTCACCCAACATCCACTACCCGAAACCATTGAACCCACATGTGTGAGTAAAGCTATTTCTCAACCTCACTGGCGTGCGGCCATGTCTCACAAATTAACTGCCCTCATGCGGCATAGGACATGGACTTGGTTCCTCCTCCAAGTCACTGTAATCCCGTTGGCTGTAAATAGGTCTTTCGAGTCAAACGTAAATCTGATGGGCCAGTGGACAGATTTAAAGCCCGCCTTGTGGCAAAAGGGTATCATCAACGTCCGGGAGTGGAATATAAGGAGACCTTCAGTCCTGTGGTTAAGCCAGCCACAATACGGACTGTCTTATCTATTGCTGTGATGAATGGTTGGGGTTTACGGCAAATGGACATCAATAATGCCTTTTTACATGGGGAACTTGGTGAAATAGTTTACATGATGCAACCCCCAGGCTTTAAAGACTTAACCAAACCTGACCATGTTTGTTGACTTCGCAAGGCCATTTATGGCCTCAAACAAGCACCTCGGGCATGGTACTCAGCCTTGAAAAATGCCCTGCTTCAGTTTGGTTTCAAGAATTCCAAGGCAGACTCTTCATTGTTTATTTATAAACATGAGTCAATTATTTGTTACTTTCTGGTTTATGTGGATGACTTAGTGATTATTGGCAACAATCCAAAATTTGTCACTTCTATTGTTGAACAACTCGGCTGCAAATTTTCATTAAAGGACATGGGGCCCTTACATTATTTCTTAGGCGTGGAAGTCTTACCCATTAAGGATGGAATTTTTCTTTCCCAACATCAATATGTTCGGGACTTATTGTCAAATACCAACATGCTTGGGGCCAAAGCAGTCTCCACTCCTCTCTCAACCAGCACACCTCTTTAACTCAATGATGGAACTGCTTCTTTTGATAGCACTGAATATCGAAAAGTTCTTGGCAGTCTACAATATCTCTCTCTTACTCGCCCAGACATCTCATTTGCAGTGAATAAGTTGTCTCAACTCATGCACAAACACACTGGACAGCAACAAAGCGGCTCTTGCGCTACTTGAAGCTGACTTGCAAGTCAAAACCCACCCTCACCACTTTTTTAGATGCTGATTGGGTAGGTAATTTTGATGATCGCACTTCCACTTTAGCCTATATTAGCTTTCTTGGTTCCAATCCCATCTCTTGGAGCTCAAAGAAACAACGTGCAGTAGCACGCTCTTTAACAGAAGCCGAGTACCGAGCCCTTGCTAATGCTGCCTCTGAAACTGTTTGGATTCATTCTCTTCTTCATGAACTCAGTTTTAAGCTCACTGCAACCCCATTATTGCTGTGTGATAATCTTGGAGCTACACATCTTAGTTTCAATCCTGTTCAGCATTCAAGGATGAAACATATCCAAATTGACCTTCACTTTGTTCGGGATCTGGTTCAACGGGGCACCCTTCAAGTCAGACATGTCCACACTCCAGATCAACTTGCTGATTTATTGACTAAACCTCTCTCAAGGCAAAGAACAGAAGCTCTAAGAAGCAAAATTGCCCTTGCTGATGGCAGCCCAATTTTGAGGGGGTGTATCAAGGCATATCATGACAAAGACAATCAATCAGTTTCCTAGTCTAAAATCATGCGATATTCTTACCAAGAATAATGCTACAGATTTCTAGAATTTATGTAAATAGATTGTGCAGCTTGATTCTAGCATAGCCGTTGTAAATCTTTTTATTCTTTCTATACTTAGTTGCTGTAACTACTCTGTATATATTTGGTATCTCTTCACATCAATAAACAGAGGAAAATTTCCATTGTATCATCTCCTACAATTCTCTACAGAGGTTCATGATAGTTGAAACAAATGGTACGTGCCAGTAGCATTCAAATTGGATAGCTATGTAATATCCAACTCAAACACAAGTTATATCTAGTGAATGGCCACAAACTAGATCAACATAGTCAGGGTTCTTCCCTACGTACCATTGATTCTTGCTTTGTTATATATGATTTGAATACGAGATTTGCACTGTGTTTAGACTTAAAACTCAAGAATTCTGTTATGATATATATCATCTTAAATTACCACTTATTCATTTCTGCAGGCTCAGCGCTTAGGGTTGAGTTTTAAGGAACAACTGTGTAAATATGGTAAAGGAGAGGTACCAGTGAAAGATATGCTTAAGATGCTAATGAGAGACACAGTTAAAGCAAATGAAAGCAAATTACCTCATATTCGTTCCCTTGACTGGGAGTTCAACTTTTGTTAAAGTTAGAAGAGGAAAATCAAACACCTAGAAGGCCTCCAGATTGACGTATTATGAAGAATATAATTCCATTTGATGAGCTGTAAATACATTTTGTTTATTCATTATTTTATTATTTGATTCTTTGTAGCTATAAATAGCACATGTACATGAAAGATCAATACGAGAAATCCATTTCACAAATTATTCCCACGTTCTCTACATTCTGTTATTTGCTTTCCCCGTACATGCCCAAGGCAGTTACACCTTCTTCTTCCTTGTGATTCTGCCTTTATTGACATGGTATAGAGCACTGACAGAAATTCCTGAAGCCAACATTCCACCCAAACATGAAAATAACCCTCACCATCCCGCTAGCCCATATTTCATCCAACCTGGAGACGTTGCTTCCTCTCTCCTGGTCCCTGATCTCTTGACGATAGTGAATTATGTAAGTTGGGCAAGGACAATGCGCCGTGCTCTTAACATAAAAAACAAACTTAGATTCATCGATAGAACCATCACCAAGCCAGCCAACACCTCCAACCCTCTCTTTGCTCCATGGGAGTGCTGCAATGACATGATCATCGCATGGATACAACATTCAGTTATCTCGAAACATAGATTGAGCATCGCCCATATCGAAACCACTGACAACTTTTGGAATGACCTTTGGGAGCGATTCTCCATCCAAAATGCATCTCGCATTTTCCAACTTGCTAAATCTGTCTCATCTTCAACTTAGGACACTGACTCTGTCAGTCTTTACTACAATAAGCTCAAAACCTATGAGATGAGGTTGAAATCTACAAACCAATGCCAACCTACACCTATGGCGCAGTCCAAACCTTGCTGGAGTACACCCACTTCAACAAGGTGATGCAATTTGTCATTGGTCTTTTTTTTTTTTTTTTAACAAAAAAAAAAAGGAAGGACAGAACGTTCGTGTATAGAAAGAAGCCTCACTTATGGCGGAGGAAAACCATAATACAAGACCCACTTTGAAATATAACAAAAACTACCATTACCACAAACAACAAAGCCTATCGAATTCTTAAGTAAGGTAAATTAAGCTTATCCGTGCGAATAAGTCCTCGGAGCTTCGTCTGCAGTTGCATGGTGTTGTGCCAAAATCGATCATGTCCCTTAGCTCCATGCTTCGCCAAATAGTCAGCAGGGGCATTTCCTTCCCTAAAAATGTGTTGAAATAAATGCCCCCTTTCTACAACAAGTTTGAGGATTTCCTCCCAGAATTCTTCAAGGTACCACACTCCACACTTGTCACTGCTAAACCATTGAACCACTATCAGGGAATCAGTTTCAACTATCACTCCCTTTATCTTTCTTTCTTGACATATTTTCAGCCCTTGGAGAATGGCTTTTATTTTTGCTGCTGTGTTGCTGCCGTTTCCTAGTGTTGCCGAGTATGCAAAGATTAAATTGCCCTGCTCATCCCGTAAAAGCCCACCTGCACTTGAGTCCCCTAGGTTATTCAAACTGTATCCATCAGTATTTAGTTTGAAATGTCCTCTTTCCGCATGTCCCTCCATATGTGATCTGCATCTTCTTGCCCATAGTTTCCACATTATAATAATAGGAAGGATTCCCAAAATAACCCCCATTTGAGAGGACCTGGACGCTCGCCTGAACCATAACTTCAAATTTTCTTTTGCATGTGATGAGCTCCCGAAACGAAACGCCAAAGGATTGAGCATATCTTCTCCATATCTGCTGGGCAAATTTTCTAGCATATAAGACGTGATTAATGTCCTCGTATCCACCTTCAATACAACAAGAAGACTTGACACCACTGGAATCGCAATCCTCCTTAGTCTATCATCCACACTTAGGCTGTTATTCCACCTTTTCCAAACCATTATCGACATCTTCTTGGGAAGGAACTCGTGCCATACCCACTCCGACCATGTTGTTTCAGGACACTTCACTCGCAAACAATCCCAAGCACTCCGGACTATGAACTATCCATCCAAGGCAGGGGTCCATACTAACAGGTCCTTCCCCGTTCGAGGGTTTCCTAGCTCTTCAATTATTTCCCCTGTTTTTTCCACTCCCACCATTCTCTCCAGGAGTTGAACATCCCACTGATTATCCAATTTACAGTCACGTATCTTTATCCCAGGAAGTTCTGTAAGCTGTATAGAGTCTACTAAAGGACCACTTCTCGCCCATGAGTCAAACCAAAAGGAAATATTACCTTCACGCACTTTCCATTTTGCTTTTTCCAGAACATGCGGAATTTGCTTCATTACCAATTTCTAGAACCGAGTTCCCTTTGTGTTATCAAGAAGGGAAAGATGATTGTCCTTTACATATTTTCCCCTGAAAAATTGTGCCCACAGAGAGTTGTCTTTGATGATTTTCCATGCAAACTTCACGTGAAGTGATTTTTGAACCCCCTTAAAGTCCCAAAGGCCTAGGCCACCTTCATTTGTTGGCTTACAAATGGTGTTCCAAGTACACCATTTCTTTTTAGGGTGACCATCCGACTCTTCCCAAAAAAATGTACTGAGAATTCGTTTAATAATGCCTAAAACTGATTTCGGTACCTGTAGCACAGATAGAAGATAAATTGGCAAGCTCAACAGGACATGTTTTAAGAGGATAAGTTTACCTCCAACCGACAACAGTCAAGTCTTCCAGCCACTTACCTTATCACGAATTTTATTAACAAGTTCCTCCATGTGGCTAGGAGTGAGTCTTCCCTCTACTATATTCATCCCCAAGTACTTCATCAGAAACCAGCCCCCTCCAAAACCATTAATTTGCATAATAACCCTTCGACGAGTTTGTCTTATGTGCTTCGAAAATATTACTACAGATTTTTCTTTACTCACTTGCTGACCCGACCATTTCTCGTATAGTTCAATAACTTTAACTAGTTCCTTTATCAACCTTTTGGTTCCATTTGTAAAAATCACAATATCATCTGCGTATAATAAGTGAGAGATTAAAGGCGTACCTCTAGCTTGAGAGTATCCTCCAATTAACCCACTCTCGTATTTTTCCTCTAGCATTCTTGTGAGAATTTCCTCCAATAGAATAAATAAATAAGGCGAGGTGGGTCCCCTTGTCAGAGTCCCCTTTCTCCCTTGAAGAATCCTTTAATAGTTCTGTTTAGGAGTCCCCTTTGCCGATGTCATGGGTCTTGATGATTCTTACGATGCTGTTCGTGCTTAAATTCTGCTTCATGATCCTCTCCTGGCTCTCAATTGAGTTTTATCTCTTGTCCAACAAGAGGAAAGGCATCGGCAACTTCACTCCATACCAGAACCCCTTGCAATGGTTGACAAAGGACTAGATAATCGAAACCCAACCAACTCTCATAGAGAACGGCTCTTTTGCTCGTATTGCAACATGCTTGGCCATTCTCTAGAATAATGCTTCTAGGCGAACCCTAATCTCCCAGTCTATTCACATTGTCGCATATCAGGCCACACGATGGACAAATGCTACAAGTTAAATGGATACCCTCCTGGCCACATAAACAGCTCCAAATTTAAATCCTCAGGTAATCAATCTTCTCTTGCACAAGAGGAAATCCACCATGGTCTACCTATTACTCGTGAGCAATACAGCCAGCTCCTAGCCTTCCTCCACCCATCTCATAGTGATGCAACCATTTATGCGGCAAATATGTCAATGCCAATTCCTCCCCCGTTTATGGTATTTCGTCCCCTTATCGCGTGCACACACACAAGCTCATGATTCATATACCCAAACACCTTGGATTATAGGCATAGGTGCTATAGATCACATGATCCCAAATTTTTCACACACAACATTACTACAGTTTCTCGCATCATCAACCTTCCAAACGCTCTACTACCACTGCTTCGCACATTGGTGACGTACATTTATCACCTCATTTAATCCTTCGTCAAGTACTATGTGTTCCTACTTTTACATTCAATTGAATTTTTGCTAAATCTTTGTCACAATATTCCAATTGTTGTCTAGTTTTTTTCTCCACTTCTTGCTATATCCAAGCCCTTTCATCTTGGATGACAATTGGAGTGGGGACGGTGCATAATGGCCTCTACCACCTGCAATTTTCCAGACCCAAATCATCTGCTCTACAATACCTTTTTCATACCTTATTTCCCTCGTCTTTTGTTAATTACACTCATGCTACCAAATTTCATCAGTTTACTTTATGGCATTATAGACTTGGACATAGTTCCATGACTAAACACATACTACATGATATTAATGTTGATTTCAAACACACGGATCATCTCAAATTTCCTTGTGAGGTTTGCCCACTTGCAAAGCAATGCAAATTGCCCTTTCCCCAAACAGAATCCAAAACAATCAAACCATTTGATGTTGTTTCAGTCGATATTTGGGGTCCCAACCAAACCAAATCATATGATGGTGCCGAATATTTCCTCACCATTGTTGATCAATTCACAAGATGCACTTGGATTTACCTTCTTAAAACTAAATCTGAAGCTTGAACATCTCTTCTCAATTTTTTTCACTTGTTGAAACCCAATTCAACACTCAAATCAAAACTCTTAGATTTGATAATGGCGCCGAATTTCAAATGCTTCATTTTTATAATTCCAAAGGAGTATTACATCAATTAACTAGTGTTGCCAGGCCCTAACAAAACGCCTTAGCTGAGCGCAAGCACCAACATATTCTCAACGTGGCGTGTGCTCTCAAATTCCAATCCAGCTTAGCTTGACAATATTGGTATAATTTTGTTACCACCGCCATCTACTTGATCAATAGAACACCCACCCCAACACTCAACCATAAAACCCCTTTTGAAGTTCTCTTCCAAACCAAACCATCTTACTCCAATTTCAAAGTCTTTGGGTGCTTATGTTTTGCCTCTACCCTATCCCATGCCCGGACTAAATTCGAACCTAGAGCTAGAAAATTCCTCTTCCTTGGATACCCATATGGTGTCAAAGGATATAAACTACTTGACCTCACTAATAAACAAATCTTCCTCTCCCGAGATGTCATCTTCCNAACAAAAACTACCATTACCACAAACAACAAAGCCTATCGAATTCTTAAGTAAGGTAAATTAAGCTTATCCGTGCGAATAAGTCCTTCGAGCTTCGTCGGCAGTTGCGAGGTGTTGTGCCAAAATCGATCATGTCCCTTAGCTCCATGCTTCGCCAAATAGTCAGCATGGGCATTTCCTTCCCTAAAAACGTGTTGAAATAAGTGTCCCCATTCTACAATAAGTCTGAGGATTTCCTCTCAGAATTCTTCAAGGTACCACACTCCACACTTGTCACTGCTAAACCATTGAACCACCATCAGGGAATCAGTTTCAACTATCACTCCCTTTATCCTTCTTTCTTGACATATTTTCAGCCCTTGGAGAATGGCTTTTATTTCTGCTGCTGCCGTTTCCTAGTGTTGCCGAGTATGCAAAGATTAAATTGCCCTGCTCATCCCGTAAAAGCCCACCTGCACCTGAGTCCCCTGGGTTATTCAAACTGCATCCATCAGTATTTAGTTTGAAATGTCCTCTTTGGAGTTTCATCCATCTGACCACCTGGACCTGTTTTTGTTTCACCGGGATAACTTTGAAATTCAAGGACCTCAACGTTTCTTGATCTTCAATAGTGAACTTCCAAAATTTAGTTGTTTCCTTCATTATTCTTGTCAGCCATAGCCGGACCACACGCCACACATTTTCTGTCGTTTCCGCATGTCCCTCCATACGTGATTTGCATCTTCTTGCCAATAGTTTCCACGTTATAATAATAATAGGAAGGATTCCCAAAATAACCCCCATTTGAGAGGACCTGGACGCTCGCCTGAACCATAACTTCAAATTTTCTCTCCATGTGATGAACTCTCGAAACGGAACGCCAAAGGACTGAGCATATCTTCTCCATATCTGCTGGGCAAATTTTCTGGCATATAAGATGTGATTAATGTCCTCATATCCACCTTCAGTACAACAAGAACACTTGACACCACTGGAATCCCAATCCTCCTTAGTCTATCATCCACACTTAGGCTGTTATTCCACCCTTTCCAAACCATTATTGGCATCTTCTTGGGAAGGAACTCATGCCATACCCACTCCGACCATGTTGTTTCAGGACACTTCACTCGCAAACAATCCCAGGCACTCTGGACCATGAACTATCCATCCAAGGCAGGGGTCCATACTAACAGGTCCTTCCCCGTTCAAGGGTTTCCTAGCTCTTCAATTATTTCCCCTATTTTTTCCACTCCCACCATTCTCTCCAGGAGTTGAACATCCCACTGATTATCCAATTTACAGCCATGTATCTTTATCCCAGGAAGTTCTGTAAGCTGTACAGAGTCTACTAAAGGACCACTTCCCGCCCATGAGTCAAACCAAAAGGAAATATTACCTTCACGCACTTTCCATTTTGCTTTCTCCAGAACATGCAGAATTTGCTTCATTACCAATTTCCAGAACCGGGTTCCCTTTGTGTTATCAATGAGGGAAAGATGATTGTCCTTTACATATTTTCCCCTGAAGAATTGTGCCCACAGAGAGTTGTCTTTGATGATTTTCCATGCAAACTTCATGTGAAGTGATTTTTGAACCTCCTTAAGGTTCCGAAGGCCTAGGCCACCTTCATTTGTTGGCTTACAAATGGTGTTCCAAGTACACCATTTCTATTTAGGGTGACCATCCGACTCTTTCCAAAAAAATGTACTGAGAATTCATTTAATAATGCCTAAAACTGATTTCGGTACCTGTGGCATAGATAGAAGATAAATTGGCAAGCTCAACAGGACATGTTTTAGGAGGATAAGTTTACCTGCAGCCGACAACAGTCTAGTCTTCCAGCCACCTACCTTATCACAAATTTTATTAACAAGTTCCTCCATGTGGCTAGAAGTGAGTCTTCCCTCTACTATATTCACCCCCAAGTACTTCATCAGAAACCAGCCCTCCCCAAAACCAGTAATTTGCAGAATACCCCTTCGATGAGTTTGTCTTATGTGCTTCGAAAATATTACTGCAGATTTTTCTTTACTCACTTGCTGACCCGGCCATTTCTCGTATAGTTCAATAACTTTAACCAGTTCCTTTATCAACCTTTTGGTTCCATTTGTAAAAATCACAATGTCATATGCGTATAATAAGTGAGAGATTAAAGGCGTACCTCAAGCTTGAGAGTATCCTCCAATTAACCCACTCTCGTATTTTTCCTTTAGCATTCTTGTGAGAATTTCCTCCATTAGAATAAATAAATAAGGCAAGAGTGGGTCCCCATGTTGGAGTCCCCTTTCTCCCTTGAAGAATCCTTTAATAGTTCTGTTTAGGAGTCCCCTTTGCCGATGTCATGGGTCTTGATGATTCTTACGATGCTGTTCGTGCTTAAATTCTGCTTCATGATCCTCTCCTGGCTCTCAATTGAGTTTTATCTCTTGTCCAACAAGAGGAAAGGCATCGGCAACTTCACTCCATACCAGAACCCCTTGCAATGGTTGACAAAGGACTAGATAATCGAAACCCAACCAACTCTCATAGAGAACGGCTCTTTTGCTCGTATTGCAACATGCTTGGCCATTCTCTAGAATAATGCTTCTAGGCGAACCCTAATCTCCCAGTCTATTCACATTGTCGCATATCAGGCCACACGATGGACAAATGCTACAAGTTAAATGGATACCCTCCTGGCCACATAAACAGCTCCAAATTTAAATCCTCAGGTAATCAATCTTCTCTTGCACAAGAGGAAATCCACCATGGTCTACCTATTACTCGTGAGCAATACAGCCAGCTCCTAGCCTTCCTCCACCCATCTCATAGTGATGCAACCATTTATGCGGCAAATATGTCAATGCCAATTCCTCCCCCGTTTATGGTATTTCGTCCCCTTATCGCGTGCACACACACAAGCTCATGATTCATATACCCAAACACCTTGGATTATAGGCATAGGTGCTATAGATCACATGATCCCAAATTTTTCACACACAACATTACTACAGTTTCTCGCATCATCAACCTTCCAAACGCTCTACTACCACTGCTTCGCACATTGGTGACGTACATTTATCACCTCATTTAATCCTTCGTCAAGTACTATGTGTTCCTACTTTTACATTCAATTGAATTTTTGCTAAATCTTTGTCACAATATTCCAATTGTTGTCTAGTTTTTTTCTCCACTTCTTGCTATATCCAAGCCCTTTCATCTTGGATGACAATTGGAGTGGGGACGGTGCATAATGGCCTCTACCACCTGCAATTTTCCAGACCCAAATCATCTGCTCTACAATACCTTTTTCATACCTTATTTCCCTCGTCTTTTGTTAATTACACTCATGCTACCAAATTTCATCATTTTACTTTATGGCATTATAGACTTGGACATAGTTCCATGACTAAACACATACTACATGATATTAATGTTGATTTCAAACACACAGATCATCTCAAATTTCCTTGTGAGGTTTTCCCACTTGCAAAGCAATGCAAATTGCCCTTTCCCCAAACAGAATCCAAAACAATCAAACCATTTGATGTTGTTTCAGTCGATATTTGGGGTCCCAACCAAACCAAATCATATGATGGTGCCGAATATTTCCTCACCATTGTTGATCAATTCACAAGATGCACTTGGATTTACCTTCTTAAAACTAAATCTGAAGCTTGAACATCTCTTCTCAATTTTTTTCACTTGTTGAAACCCAATTCAACACTCAAATCAAAACTCTTAGATTTGATAATGGAGCCAAATTTCAAATGCTTCATTTCTATAATTCCAAAGGAGTATTACATCAATTAACTAGTGTTGCCACGCCCTAACAAAACGCCTTAGCTGAGCACAAGCACCAACATATTCTCAACTTGGTGTGCGCTCTCAAATTCCAATCCGGCTTAGCTTTACAATATTGGTCTAATTTTGTTACCACCGCCATCTACTTGATCAATAGAACACCCACCCCAACACTCAACCATAAAACCCCTTTTGAAGTTCTCTTCCAAACCAAACCATCTTACTCCAATTTCAAAGTCTTTGGGTGCTTATGTTTTGCCTCTACCCTATCCCATGCCCGGACTAAATTCAAACCTAGAGCTAGAAAATTCCTCTTCCTTGATTACCCATATGGTCTCAAAGGATATAAACTACTTGACCTCACGAATAAAAAAATCTTCCTCTCCCGAGATGTCATCTTCCATGAAGAAATTTTCCCACTCAAACATCAAACACCTACAAGCTTACCTACTACCTCCCTTCCGACAACACCGATTAACACCCCTTCAGTCATCTATACTTCCCTTCCAAACACCCAACATCCCTTCAGTCACATTCCCCTCCTCTCCAATAACAACACCGAAGACCAATTTACATCACCTCCCAACTCTTCTTCTCTCAGTCCCCAGATTGATAGCCCTCCTTCCATCTCTTCAACTGATCACCCTGCTCCCTTTCCTCCACATTCTTCACCAACTCAATGCTCTCCTCAACCCCTTTGTAAATCAACCCGCATCAGAACACCCCTGAATATCTCAAAGATTATCATTGCCAACAAGTCACAACACCCGAAGCTCACCACTCGACATCCAACTTGATTTCTCCTGGCTCTATTCCACATTCAGGTAACTGTGTTTTATTTCCCCTTTCCTCAGTCTTATCATATGCATCACTTTCATCCCAGTTTCGAGCTTTTACTACTTCTGTTTCAATTCAATCTAAACCAACATCATATGCACAAGACATCAAACACCCAATCTGGTGTGAGGCAATGGACCAAGAGCTTACTGCCCTTGAGCTCAAAGAGACCTGGACCATCGTGGATCTTCCTCCAGGCAAGAAGCCAATCAACTGCAAATGGATTTACAAGTATAAGTTCAAAGTGGATGGCACAGTGGAACGAGCGAAAGCTAGACTAGTCGCAAAGGGTTTTACCTAATGTGAAGGTATTCATTTTCACAACACTTTCTCACTTGTTGCTAAATTGGCTTCAATTCGATGTCTTTTAGTTGTTGCTACCATCAAAGAGTGGAATCTTCAACAGCTTGATGTCAGCAACGCCTTGTTATATGGCAATCTTGATGAAAAGCTTTATATGAAGCCACCTCTCGACCACTTTGCAGCCAAAACAAATCGAGTTTGCTGCTTGCAAAAAATTCTATATGGTCTGAGTGAAGCATCCCACCAATGGAACATGAAACTTCCTTCAACCTTAGCTGAATTTGGTTTCATCCAATCAAAGGTGGACTATAGCCTCTTCACCAATTGTACGCCTACCTCATTCATTGCCTTACTTGTGTACGTCGATGATATAATACTCATGAGTTTAGACTCACATTCAAGCCCTGTTGTAAAGCAATTTCTGGAAACTAAGTTTCGGATAAAAAATCTGGGATCATTGCAATACTTCCTCGGAATGGAAGTAGGTCGTTCTACAACTGGCATACAACTTTGCCAATGCAAATATGCTCTGGACATATTATTTGAGACTGGTCTCTTGGCAGCTAAGCCTTCTCCTTAGCCAATGGAACCAAACCTCAAACTTAGCAAGGATGAAGGCTGTGCACTCTTTCATGACCCTTCCCTTTATCAGAAGTTAGCTGGCAGGCTACTTTATTTGACTAATACACAGCCAGATTTGAGTTAAAGTGTGAATCTCCTCAGCCAATTTTTGGACACTCCTCATGTCTCACATTATGATGTTGTGATCAAGGTCCTTAAGTATGTCAAAGGGACCCCAGAGTAGGGTATTTTTCTCCCTGCCAGTTCAACTATGGACCTAGTACCATACTCTAACGCCAACTGGGAGAATTGCCTAGACACTCGTTGATCAACCACTGGATTTTTTGTGTTCATTGGAAATTCTCTTGTCTCATGGAAGTCAAAGAAACAACACATGATTTCCAAGTCCTCTACGAAGTCGAAATACCGAGCAATGACTATCGTAGTCTGTGAACTCACTTGGATCCATTACCTACTCAGCGACTTGCGGATCAATATTGAGGCACCTGCAACTCTATATTGTGATAACCTTCCTGCCCTGCACATTGCCGCAAACCCCATGTTTCATGAGATAAAATCTAGTTAGAGATAAAATCTCAGCCGGGCAAGTGAAAACTGCCCATGTGTTCTCTTCATTTCAGTTAGTTGATTTGCTCACCAAGCCTTTACATTCTCCCACGTTAATCGTCTACTGCTCAAGATGAGTCATCAATATTTACTCTCCATCTTGCGAGGAGATGTTAAAGTTAGAAGAGGAAAATCAAACACCTAAAAGGCCTCCAGATCGATTGACGTATTATGAAGAATATAATTCCATTTGATGAGCTGTAAACACATTTTGTTTATTCAGTATTTTGTTATTTGATTCTTTGTAGCTATAAATAGCACATGTACATGAAAGATCAATACGAGAAATCCATTTCACAAATTATTCCCACGTTCTCTGCATTCTGTTATCTGCTTTTCCCGTGCACGCCTAAGGCAGTTACGCCTTCTTCTTCCTTGCGATTAGGCCATTATTGACAACTTGAGCTCCATATTCGAGTTGTGCTCATCCATCCATCTTCTGATGCACGTACAGGGACCTTATGGCACTAGGAGCTCCGCTGCGTTAACTGTAAAAGCAAGTGCGGAAGTGAGCTTCTTTGAGATTTTCTTGACAAGAACACTAGGAAAGAAAAAACTGTTAGTTACTACATTTGGAGGCCGAAGTCATAGATAGAGAGATAAAGAGCAATGGAAAGCCAACGCCAAAATAAGAGCTGGCACATGTATTGTTCATTGACATGAAAGAGTTACGAATGTAAGCCACTTGGTCGATGTGTTTGTTTAATGGTGAAAGGCCCATCTAGGCATATCAAATAATTCTGTAGATTATAGACCCCTTCCTAAAGAAGTAAAACTTGAAAGAAATCAATAACGTTTCTAATGTCTGTCTTTCTTAGATGCCCAGTGCAACAGAGAACACCCAGATAGATATTGGGAAAGGAAATCGACATAGTCAGCTAAGAAAAAACAATAATGATGGAAAAAAGAAAGAAAAATGCGTGTACTTAAATTACTAATAATAAATCCCTTTATTAAAGCTAGCCCGCATTTTGAGAATTACAAGACACGCCTTCCTCTGAACAAAGGCCCTTGATCTCTTTGGATATACCAATAAGCCCACCTGGGTTTTGCACGCTTGATTTGATAGAGATGCACCCAAAGAAATTGCCAATGGAGGAGCTGGTTTAACATGCTTCTTTAGCGCAGGAAGTCCTAAAGGCTGAAGCTTATAGGGAAGAGGAAGGGTTAGCGGCCGGCTTTTTCCTATTCAACTGTCCAGGATTTTGAGGTACCCTTCCTCGGAAAAGCAATGAAATAGCTTCAATCTCATATGAATCCCAACAAATACCAGTATCTTTTCCTCTCTCTTCCTCCTCAGTGTCGTCTTTTTCATCATTGGCTAAACAAAGATTTTTACAATCCCTCAAATCTGTAAATGAATTGTCTGCGATGCTCGTGCTTGTCTTTTTCAAGCACAAATTAACACCACAATCCGGAGGAACTTGAGCGATCTTTTCCTAGTCCTTGAATGCGCCAAGCAAATTTATCCCTCTATTTCGTCTAAAATTCTCTCTGATGGGATAGGAAACAGGGTAATGGCCCAAGGATCTGCAATCAGTTGTTTGAACTAGACTCAGTTATTCCTCAACAAGATGCACTTCAATGTGCTGGCAGCCTTTGGTTTTTCTCCATCTGTTAATGCTTTGATCAAAAATTGAATTGCTTCGCCTTGGTATTCGGTCATGATGAATGGCAACGTCTCGGAGTTTTTTTCAAGGAGGTCATGGTTTGCACCAGGGGTATCCGTTATCACCATATCTTTTCATCATTATGGAAGAAATTCTTTCTCGCTTACTAAAGAAGAATTTTATGTTTGGCAATATTAAGAGTTTCTCACATCCAAGAGGTGCGCCCCTTGTTTCTCATCTTCTTTATGCAGATGATGTAGTTATTTTCTCTAATGGAGGGAAAAAGTCGATGTGAGAATTCATAAAGGTTATTGAGACTTATGAGTCTTGGTCTGGGCAACGAGTGAGTAAGGAGAAAACGGCCATATATTTTGCTAAGCAATTCTCCGCAAGGCAGAAGAGGGAGGTTATCAATATCACTAGTTTTATAGTTGGTAATTTTCCGTTTATCTATCTTGGTGCACCGATTATTAATGGGAGGCTTTACTAATTTACATTAGATCCTATTCTTAATCGGGTGAGGAATAAGCTTGGGGGGTGGAAATTAAAATGTCTCTCGGTTGGTCGCAATTTGATTTTGTTGCAATTTGATTTTGTTGAAACATGTTTTATCTAGTATGCCTATACATATTATGTCTATCCTTCAATTGCCAAAAGGGATTTTGAAAATTCTAAATAGGTTTCTCAATTCATTTTTTTGGGGTGAAAAAGATGGGAAGACAAAAAAGAAATGGGTAGGATGGAAGTCGATGTGCAAGCCGACTGAAGAGGGGGGAATTGGCCTTCGTGATTTTTGATGAGGTTCAAACTTCTCTACACATGAAATTTGCATGGAAAGTTATGACTAGAAGTGATCTTTGGTTACAATTTTTTTGTGCTAAATATATTGGGGATAACCATGTTTCTTTAATAGACCCCAAAAAGGGCTCAGGGTTTTGGAAAATGGTGGTAAAATGCATTCTGACAGTGTTAGAAAATTCAAAATGGAGAGTCCGGGATGGGAATATTTCTTTTTGGTGGGATCATTGGTTGAAGGAAGGTCCTCTTGCTAATTCTTATCTAGTGGTTGATGTGCCAAAGATGATGTTGGCTGACGTTAGAGTTGAAAATGGTTGGGACATTGAAGTATTATAAAGACTTGTGGGAATACAAAAAACGGAGGAGATTTTTAGTTTCTTGGGTGCTCACAAAACTGGACAGGATTTACTTTTTTGGCTTCATCATAAAGATGGTGGTTTCACTACTAAAAGTGCTTGGCAATGTATTCGGGTTATTGTACCAGCGGTGCCTTGGGCTAAGTGGGTATGGCATGAAGCTCTACCAAAAAAGATCTCTATATTAATGTGGAAGGCTTTCCATAACAGTGTAAGTGTTGATGATAGATTGAGGAGAGTGGGTATATCTATTACTTCCAAGTGTAATTGTTGTGACCAAGGAGGCTATGAAGATTTTAATCACATCCTTGTTGTAGGTGATGTGGCTTCTGGGATTTGGAAGAGTTTTCTCTCATATTGGGCACTCCTTATAATCAAAATAAACGTTGGTTTGAATTGGTGTTAATGTGGTTTAGACAGGTGTCTACCAAATCCCAGGTGTGTAATATTTTGGGCCTCCTTCCTTCTATTATTATTTGGAAGTTGTGGCAATGCAAGTGTAAGGCAAGGATGGAAGGTAAATTCATATTGACAAAAGAGCTTTGGAAGTCTATTTGTGTGTGGCTAAGGAGAGTGCAAAGTTCCTTAACAAAAGTTACAAAGATTGCCTTTACTAATGAGGAGAGGTTGAGGGACTTGAACATACCGATTTTGCCAATTAAAAAGGTGCAGGTTAAATTGGTTTGTTGGGTAAAGCCTAGAAATGGAAGATTTAAATTGAAAATTGATGGTTGTAGCCTCGGTAATCAAGGAAGTTTAGGTGTGGGGGGTGTAACTCGGGATTTGCATGGTGATATGATGCTTTCTTTTTCGTGCTATCTTGGGATGAGTTCTAATAATTATGCTGAACTGAAAGCCTTGTTAATAGGGTTGGAATATTGTCGAGCATTGGGTCTACATCAGGTGGACATTGAGTCTGATTCTTTGATTTGTGTATCTTGGGTTCAGAAGAAACATTTTGGGGTTTGGTATTTGGAAGATTTCTGGAGGAGGCTATGAGACTGTACGAAAGTGGGCATTTTGTTATTAAGCCTTTTTATCAAGAAGGAAATGGACTGGCTTATCTTTTAGCTAAAATGGGAGCTCAAGGTTCAACCTTTGTTTGGAGATCTTTATTACATGTTCCAAAATTTCTAAAAGGTTTGATTCGCACAGATAAATTGTCCTTGCCTTATGTGAGAGGTCATTGAGTTGTTGAGAGGTCAAGGAGTTGTTCTTTTTTTAACTGGTGTTCTAGTTTTTTGTGATGAGGATGTTCTTTTTAGGCATGTAGAATTTTTTAATCTTTTATTGCTTCTTCTGTAATTTTGGTATTCTTCAGCCTTAAGTGAGGGTATTTTTTAATAAATCTGGGAATTGGTCACTTTTGAACATGTGCCCCCAACTCTTCATTAAAAAAAAAAAAAAACGTCAAAACAGAAATTTCAACAAGCATGCTATCTACTAGGATGTTAACTTTCCATACTCCTAGGCTGAGCACCTGTCGTTTGGCTTTGTAGAGTTAAAATCTTTATTTTCCTCAAATCAAAAACAGAGGCTCTAAACTGTGCTTACTATAAATNTAAGGAGAGTGAAAGTTCCTTAACAAAAGTTACAAAGATTGCCTTTCATGAGGAGAGGTTGAGGGATTGAACATTCGATTTTGCCAATTAAAAAGGTGCAGGTTAAATTGGTTTGTGGGAAAGCCTAGAATGGAAGATTTAAATTGAAATTGATGGTTGTAGCTCGGTAATCGAGAAGTTTAGGTGTTGGGGGTGTAATCGGGATTTGCTGGTGATATGGTGCTTTCTTTTTCTGCTATCTTGGGGTGGGTTCTAATAATATGCTGAACTGAAAGCCTTGTTAATAGGGTTGAAATATTGTCGAGCATTGGGTCTACATCAGGTGGACATTGAGTTTGATTATTTGATTTGTGTATCTTGGGTTCAGAAGAAGCATTGTGAAGTTTGGCATTTGGAAGATTTCCTGGAGAAGGCTATGAGACTACGAAAGTGGGCATTTTGTTATTAAGCATGTTTATCGAGAAGGAAATAGACTGGCTGATTTTTGAGCTAAAATGGGAGCTCAAGGTTCAACCTTTGTTTGGAGATCTTTGTTACATGTTCCAAAATTTCTGAAAGGTTTGATTCGTAAAGATAAATTGTCCTTGCCTTATGTGAGAGGTCAAGGAGTTTGAGTTGTTGAGAGGTCAAGGAGTTGTTGTTTTTTGAACTAGTATTCTAGTTTTTTGTGGTGAGGATGTTCTTTTTAGGCATGTAGAATTTTTTAATCTTTTATTGCTTCTTATGTAATTTTGGTATTCCTCCACCGTAAGTGAGAGTATTTCTTAATAAATCTGAGAATTGGTCACTCTTGAACATGTGACCACAACTCTTCCTTAAAAAAAAAAATTGTCAAAACAGAAATTTCAACAAGCATACGATCTACTAGGATGTTAACTTTCCGTACTCCTAGGCTGAGCACCTGTCGTTTGGCTTTGTAGAGTTAAAATCTTTATTTTCCTCAAATCAAAAACAGAGGCTCTAAACTATGCGTAGTATAAATATATATATATATATATATATATTCCACACCCTAATTACAAGATCGAGATGGATAAAGAAACGGTAAGCACAGTTTAACAGTGGCACAGAAACATGGATCCAAGCCGAGGAAATGAACTAGGAGTGATTAGGGATCGAACATGAGACGAGTCCAAACTACAGAATGATAGAACATCCCTAAATTACAAATTTACAATGTACGCATCCCTTAAACTCTCCCTGACACAGTATCCTCTCCGGAGCATTCATCTACTGAAGAACAACAAAATCATAACTTTTGATACCCTCGTTATCCCTCTAGAGTCTAAATACAGAAAGGGATCGTCAAATTAGTAAGAGTTTTGCTACATATAAGCACAGTTGCGCACTAATCTGTATACCAATACTGATTTATTCATACTTAAAATTTAAATTAACATTGTTTTCAATAAAATCTACTTTTTTACCAATCACATCATATTGGTGCACAGATTAGTGCACAATTATGCTTGCAACTATATTTTTCCAATTAGTAAATTCGCGTCAGCTTTCTTGCTCCGATGCCTCAGTAATTTCCTTCAGACTAGTCCAAGATTTTCGCCTTCTTTTATTTGATGTGTTCACAGTTTTTTCTGCATATGTGGGGGTAAAATTGTTTTCAGGTCCAGTCGGTTTCTTGGACAACGATAGGTTTCTCTTTCTCCTCTTTGCCTCCAACAAATTAGTAGCAGTTCTCACCAATGGAGTTACGGGACTATCTGTAGAAGGAACCTCCATGGAATATGCTGGTGAAGCTACCTCATCGGTTTTATTGACACCATCTTTGCTTCTGGTGCCCGGCCCCTTCTCCAAGCAAGCACATTGCAGAGGCCTGGATTTTGCTGGTGCAGGTTCTGATTTTGACGATGCTTTGGCCTTTGAGGGACATGTATCTTTCATATATCCTTTTGGAGTCCCTCTCCTCATATTACAATGTGAACAGAAGAGACATTTACACTGCATTGTTTTGCGTGAAATTATTAGTTTTCTTGCGTCTGCGCTTTGCCTTTGCCTTATTCTTTTGAATTCGAACAGTGCAGTTAAAGCCGGGCTAAAGAATTGTTTCACATCTATAATACAATTACATCGTAATTAGGGTTTATTACTAGAAAAGGAAACATATAAAATTACAAGTCCAAAAAGCAATTCAAATTAAACCATAGAACCCAAACCACTCGAGCTACTTTTAATAAACTCCCGTTGTCCGTGTAATCTGAAAGTGGTCGTATACATCCTTTTAGGAAGTATGCATGGTCTTTGCTTATGTTAACAGGAAATCAACATAAAAACATCATACCATCCAATATTCACCACATAAGGTGGGAAGTTAAAACCATAAAATCTTAAAATTAATAAGGATAGATAACAAGACAACTGACATATACAAATAACCGGTTGAATAACTCACTTTGATACATCATGTTCGATCAAGCATTTGAGAACATAATTTTTGGTTGAATCTAACTATAATGTGGATTACATGATATTATGATATGACTCAATTCTATAACGCATACAAATAAGCTTAGCTGGTCAATGCCACATAGAAGACTAGAGAAAGAAAGCTCGATAAAGATTCTCTAGTCAAATCAGACGTGATAACAAAAACAAGACATGCGGGCCTGGTATTCAGATAGTTCTTCCATAATCATCAGGTACAAGGAGTATAACACAAACTGACAACAATCCACATCTGCCTCCAAATTTGATTTCCACCAAAAAGATATGCCAATAGTCTCCTTTTACACCTTTTTTTCTTTAAGAACTCCTCCATCTAACCACCCAAAGATTCTACATAGACATCAGCATAAACCAAGTAGACATGTAACATGACCCTTCCCCTACATAAAACCAAATCTACCATTCAGCCTAGTCTGGTTCTCTAAACACAGGTAACAAATCTGAGTTCTATGTTTAGTGCCAACTTTTAAAAATTCAAACAAACAATTAATTTGTATAGGAAACAAGACTGTCAATAAAACATCTCATTTATACTCTTACTCCTTGCTTATCATAAGCGCAAACACCAAAACAGGTAATCATTCAAGTTTTCAACAACAACAAATATTTGCATCTACATGTGAATCCAATATTCAAGAAAGATGTACATTTACATCTGTACGAAACCTAACCATCAAAACTTCAAAGCTGAGACAATACCACTACAAGCAACTACAGAGAAACAAAACAACCATGGAAGATTTCAAGTTACAGACAAACCTCTCACAAGAAAACAGTGAAGGATCAGACAATACACCCATGGCCTCTGATATGAACCCGCATGAATAGAATTCTTTGAACCCATAACCAATTTGAAAACTCACCTAAAAAAGTCAAAATCAAGCCCATGGATGGAAAATCTAGACTCGATGAGGAACTCGTTTCAAGAATCGAGATTATATTAAAATCTAGACCCATTGAAAAACCTGTCTCAAGAACCCAAATTATAAGGAGGAACACCACAAAGGTTGTGATTTACCTTTGATAAGTTCAAAAGTTCATTCAAGAACAAGAGGAGATAAACTTTACTCACACTAAATCAAATTTATCAAATTTCAAAAATTTCTCAAAATGAGGCTACAAAGAGTATTTAAACTAAAACCTAATTAAAACCCTAGCCAAAATATATCCCATCTTCCAAAAATACCCTAAGTGAGTAACTTAGCCTCTTAAAACCCTAGTTCAATAAAATAAAAAAATATGTGGGCCAAGCATTCTCAAGTCCAATTATTCTAGATTAATTCCTATGACTAATAAAATAAGCCCTTTAAAGAATTAAACAAGTCCAAATCAAGTGCCCAAAGCCTTTAAGTCATGTTGCTCTCTTCCATACCTTGTATAAAATGCATCAAAATTGGTTCTCTTTCTTTCAAGCACATATTGAGTGTTGGGCTCTTGCTATCCTCATCCCAAGTGAATTGCATCAATCCTCATAAATTTCTTGATCTGTTTGGCTCTTGATCTTGTAATTTGCCCATCTGAAATTTGCATAGGATCTTTAAGACTCGGACCACCATGGGGCCCATCATTAGGCCTCACAGTAGCCAAATGATGCCTGAAAAAGCACCTAGAGAAGGAATAGCAGCCTGTCCATTAGTCCATGCTGCTAGCTTCTGCAATTGATCAAGTTTTAGCATGGACCTGGAATTGTTGGAACCACCTTCGACTTGCTTTCTCCCAGTGATTTATTCTCTAAGTGAGATCGAATTGTGAGACCCCGATGGAAGACTTGATGCTTTATTAGTCCCTTCTTGCTTGCCCATGGTTTTGTTTGTTTTGTTTTTTGTTTTTTACTGGGAATTTTATTGAACTCTTGGATGGAAATTATCAACACAAACTAGTCGATGAAATCAATATACACAGAGTCAATCCCAACCCCTTCAATGTCAATAGATCTTCAATATTTTAGACCTACAGTCATATACAATCAATAGTAGAATAGCATACTGAACATATATTACCATATAAATCAGATAAAAATTTCAAATTTAAAATTCACATTTTATGCAGTAGAAAAATAATGTACAAAAACTACTCCTGTCTATACCTATTATGATAAAATGTCAGATTTCAAACTTAAGATATTGAGACTAGTATAGAAAATAACTGAGACTTTTTCATTACAAAATATGCATGCTTTTCATAAAATATGCATGTTTTTCACAAAATAAACCTCAATCAATTTTAGACAAAGTCTTAAACAGGAGCACCGCTTACCTAACTTTTGCAGTGTATAAAATCAATCCAATTACACCTTGAACCTGAACAATAGCAGTTTCATAATCTAATCCAGAAAAATATCATTCCATGTTAATAGCTTATATCATTACAAAACCAACATATCTAACAAAATTCTATAACTTGGCGTGTAGCTCAAAAAGAGCCAAAATTACTCCTTTAACCAATTACAAATAATCCTAGCACTACAAATATCAATCCTAAATTTCCCACTACTAGAGGCATACATGATACACGTCCAAATTCCCCTTTCAATACCAGTACACCCAAGGTGCATAACCCACATAACGTATTCTCCCTCTTTCTCCAAATACGCTCACTCCCACTCAAACCAAAACCGAACTCCAGTACGTCAATTGACCCTCACTCAAACACTACCATTAACCAACAACAGCATAATAAACTCTGTGAAATCTCAAAATCGTATCTTTTATCAACAATTCGGATTAGCCGTTTAGACAACAAGAATATTGATAAAAAAAAAAAGGCATCTTACCGGGACGACGGTAACAATGTGACTAGGTTGTGCTACTGCATGCAACAGGTGGTTTGGTGGTGTAAGGCTGCATGGCTGGCCTCGTTGTCCTTTCCTGGTTGCGGCAGATGCAAACAATAGAGAGATGAGAGATTAAACGGAGCGAGAGATAACATACACGGATGAAGATTTACCCGTCGCGGGGTGTTGCAAGAGACGAGAGGTGGCAGTGTTCAGCAGATCAATGAAATCAAGAGTGGCCATTGCGAGGCGGTACACAACAAGAGAGAGTAACGAACAAAGAGAGAGAGGGGGGGACGAGTCGAGAGGGTAAGATAGGGATGCAGATGGAGAGGACTTACCATTAGGCTTGCAACCCAAGCACCCAAAATGGGGTCTGGGCCCGACCTGAAACCGCTTTGGCCCCAATTCGACCCGATCCATGCAGTTCAGGTAGGGTCTACTATTCAGCTACCTTTGATATGGATTGTAACTTTTGATCTGTGTGGGGGTACTAGGGGGCCAATGACACATGCGATTTAATTAAAATCTAACCTACACTATTCATTATTAAGTTGCTTCTAAATTGCTGACTAGTTTGGTAGACTAGAACTTACTGTATTCTTGACAGGTGTTGTGTAGAATTCAAAGGAATGTCTCATTCTCTTTGTTGAAAAGGGTTTGATCTTTTGTGCAGAGTTAGCTGAAGGAAAAATACTAGTTCTAGGAAGTTTCATTCTGTATGTTGGATTGTGTTCTCTTCCCCAGCAAATTCTTGAATGAGCTACTCCTAGAAGGAAAAAACAAAAAAAAAGAAATTTAAAAAAAAAATCTTTTTGCATACTTGAAAACCAAAGTCTATATTTGAGAACCTTTTTTCATTCTAGAGACAAATTAATCATGCAAGTTGGGACACACTCCTATCCTTGGAAAAGCTTTATTAAGTGTGTACAGAAGTGCATAGACTAAATTAATTCTAATGAAAAACACCATGGTAATACAATCCGGCTCATTCTAGAAGTAGGCCAACACAAGTCATTTAATTTAAAATTGGAATTACACAAACGAGAACATAAAGAATAGCATTTGTATGCAAAATTTGGAACTCACAATTAAGGATTACTAATGTAAACCTACAACATAGATTCATTTCTTGTAGGCAGATACATGACCCTAAACAACAAAAATGAAACATAGTTAAGGCTCAAAAGGCATTATGAAACTCAACGATTGGCTTCTAGGGGCCGGGCTTTCCATTAGGAAGGGGTTTCTGGGCATGACCGGAGGTCGGTTTGGATAGTAGATTGAGTTTAGATGAGTTGAGATGAAAGTTTAAAATATTATTTTTTAATATTATTATTATTTTCAGATTTGAAAAAGTTGATTGAGATTTGAAAAAATTGAATTGTTTATTATATTTTATATTGGAAGTTGGAAAAATTGTAATGATTAGATGAGTTGAGTTGAGTGAGAGGCTTAGTGGATTATCCCCGAAATATTTGCATGCGTTGATGAAGTACTCAAATAGTACAAGGATATTGTAGGGGAGGCATTGATGGGGGGAGCCTAGAAGCCAAACCAGCAACTAGGCTCCCCCATCAATGCAAGAAAGACAAATGAAAGCGAGAAGAAGAACGGTGACACTGGAGAGAAGCAAAAGAGAAACAAAAAGTAAGAGAGTGTAACCTAGGCCAGGGGAGCAGCAATGGAAGCGAACCGTGATGGCGAGCAGAGGAAATTATCTCCTTTTTTATTTTTTGAAAAACTGATCTCATTAATCAGGGTACCATTAACAAACTTCAAACTCTATGGTCTAATGAAGCATAGAGAAATGTGATTACATCAAATCTGAAATCATAATAGACTTAATACAAGGAGGACATGTTCCAATGTCATAGATGTCTTCAGCTTCCTGAAAGCCAGCTTTTGCTAGTTGGTGGGCTGCCTTGTTTGCTTCTCGATAGATGTAAGAAGCTGTCCACTTGATGCTTGAACTCAGCGCTTGTCTTGCATCTTCAATTAGGCAGCCCCCCAAGCTCCAATCCTGACCTTGGCTTAGCAACAAGTCCACTACATGCTTAGAGTCACCCTCTAGACAGACCTGTTGCAGGCCTAGCTCTTTGCAAAACACTGCAGCAATTAGTAGTCCATAAGCTTCAACATCAGATGGTCATCCTTTGAGAGACCTTTGGGTACAGAGAGTACCTATGATTTGTCCTTGGAAGTCTTTGACCATCACTCCTATGCCAATTTGCCCCTCCCTTTCTTTGACTGCCGCATCCCAATTGAGTTTGAACCAGTTCTTTTATGGCTTTGTCCATTTGTGCATGACTATAGTGGCCGTCTCATGTTCTCCTTTTGATGCTTTGAGAGAATTGTTGTAAGCTGAAAACTCAAATGTTGCCTACTAGAACACTCTTGTGGGGTGCATGAAATCTTTACCATGAAGGACTTCATTCCTCCTTGTCTAGATTCCCTTCAAGATGATGGCACTCTTCTCCAACTCGACAGTATCTAAGGTCTCTACCAGGATTGACCATATATCAAAGAAGAGATCACTTTGGCACGACAATTTTTTAATCTTCTTGTTGCTCCAATTACATATATCCTGAGTAGCAGCACAACTCCACAAGACATGACCTGATGTCTCAGGGTCTTTTTTGCAAATTAAGCATGAGCTATCATCCACAATCTTTCTTCTTTTTAGGTTTCCTAGGGTTGGGATTGCCTCACTACAAGCTCTCCATATGAACATCTTGACATTTGGAGGAATTCTCATCTTCCAAATGCTCTTCCACATTTGCTTATCCCAAGCTCTGCTGGATGGTTCTCCTTCCTATTCATCCTCCAATTGTCTATGGAAATGGTATCCACTTTTCACTGAGTATTGCCCATTAGTAGTAAGCGGCCATACCAGCTTGTCTTCTCTCCCTCCTATGCTTATTGGTATGGCTTTCATAGCTTCAATCTCCCTTGCTGAGAATAGCTCCTGAAGGAGTGGGTCCTTCTAAATTTTGAGATTTGCATCAAAGAGGTCACTGACCTGTTCACACCAACAGTCAGCTGGTCGAGGTGAGATTACCTGGTAGGAAGGGAGGGAAGGAATCCAGCCATCTTTCCAAATGTTTACATGATTGCCATTACCCATCCTCCACAAGAGACCTTTTTCTAGTATCTCCAAACCTGCATGGATGCCTATTCGAGCAAAAGATGGCCTTGAACCCAATTGTGCATCTAATTCAGCCTTATAGAAATATTTCTGTTTGAGGATCCTTGCAACTAGATATGTTGGATTCTGTATGATTCTCCACCCTTGTTTTGAAAGTAAGNACTTGAAAACCAAAGTCTATATTTGAGAACCTTTTTTCATTCTAGAGACAACTTAATCATGCAAGTTGGGACACACTCCTATCCTTGGAAAAGCTTTATTCAGCGTGTACTGAAGTGCAAAGACTAAATTACTTCTAATGAAAAACACCATGGTAATACAATCCGGCTCATTCTAGAAGTAGGCCAACACAAGTCATTTAATCTAAAATTGGAATTTCACAAACTATGGCATGATTAGAGAACAAAAAGAATAGCATTTGTATGCAAAATTTGGAACTCACAATTAAGGATTACTAATGTAAACCTACAACATAGATTCATTTCTTGTAGGCAGATACATGACCCTAAACAACAAAAATGAAACATAATTAAGGCTCAAAAGGCATTATGAAACTCAACGATTGGCTTCTAGGGGACGGGCTTTCCATTAGGGAGGGGTTTCTGGGCATGAGCGAGGCCGGTTTGGATAGTGAATTGAGTTGAGATGAAAGTTTAAAATATTATTTTTTAATATTATTATTATTTTTTGGGATTTGAAAAAGTTGAATTGAGATTTAGAAAAGTTGAATTGTTTATTATATTTTATGTTGGAAGTTGAAAAAATTATAATGATTAGATGAGATGAGTTGAGTTGAGATGGATTTGGTAACCAAACGCAACCTTAAGTCTTCATTGCAAACAAGAAGTATGGACTTTGCACAAAGTATCAGGGAGGGTTTGGGTAATCCCGAAACATCTGATGCTGACGACTGGAGAGGCTTAGTGGATTATCCCCGAAATATTTGCTTGCGTTGATGAAGTACTCAAACAGTACAAGGATATTGTAGGGAAGGCATTGATGGGGGGAGCCTAGAAGCCAAGCTAGCAACTAGGCTCCCCCATCAACGCAAGAAGACAAATAAAAGCGAGAAGAAGAACAGTGACACTAGAGAGAAGCAAAAGAAAAACAAAAAGTAAGAGAGTGTAACCTGAGCCAGGGGAGCAGCAATGGAAGCGAACCGTGATGGCGAGCAGAGGAAATTATCTTTCTTTCTTTTTTTGAAAAACTGATCTCATTAATCAGGGTACCATTAACAAGCTTCAAACTCTATGGTCTAATGAATCATAGAGAAATGTGATTACATCAAATCTGAAATCATAATAAACTTAATACAAGGAGGACATGTTCCAATGTCATAGATGTCTTCAGCTTCCTCAAAGCCAGCTTTTGTTAGTTGGTGGGCTGCCTTGTTTGCTTCTCGATAGATGTAAGAAGTTGTCCACTTGATGCTTGAACTCAGCACTTGTCTTGCATCTTCAATTAGGCAGCCCCACAAGCTCCAATCCTAACCTTGGCTTAGCAACAAGTCCACTACATGCTTAGAGTCACCCTCTAGACAAACCTGTTGCAGGCCTAGCTCTTTGCAAAACACTGCAGCAATTAGTAGTTCATAAGCTTGAGCATCAGATGGTCATCCTTCCAGCGACCTCTGGGCACAAAGAGTACCTATTATTTGTCCTTGGAAGTCTTTGACAATCATTCCTACACCAATTTACCCCTCCCTTTCTTTGACTGCAGCATCCCAATTAAGTTTGAACTAGTTCTTTTATGGCTTTGTCCATTTGTGGATGACTATAGGGGCCATCTCATGTTCTCCTTTTGATGATTTGAGAGAATTGTTGTAAGCCGAAAACTTAGCTGTTGCTTACTGGAGCACTCTTGTGGGGTGCATGAAATCTTTACCATGAAGGACTTCATTCCTCCTTGTCCAGATTCCGTTCAAGATGATGGCACTCTTCTCCAACTCAACAGTATCTAAGGTCTCTACTAAGATTGGCCATATATCAAAGAAGAGATCACTTTGGCACGACAATTTTTTAATCTACTTGTTGCTACGATTCCATATATCCTGAGTAGCAACACAACTCCACAAGACATGACCCGATGTCTCAAGTCTTGTTTCCAAATTAAGCATGAACTATCATCCACAATCTTTCTTCTTTTTAGGTTTGCCAGGGTTGGGAGTGCCTCACTAAGCTCTCCATATGAATATCTTGACATTTGGAGGAATTCTCATCTTCCAAATGCTCTTTCACATTTGCTTATCCCAAGCTGACGCCGGACAGGACAGCGATTATCCTGCAGGCTAGTTCCAACAGATGATTCACAGGAGAAAATTCGCCCAAAACCAGAGAGAAAAGTCTCTAGGGTTTAACGGAATATTATAAAATCAAACAATGAATGAAAATCAGTCCACAAGCCGGACTGTTATAGCCAAAAATCGTGTTTATCCGAATTTTGCCAGAAATAGCAAAATCTCGGAAATCACTCTAAATTGAAATTCGAAATAAAATAAGCAATCTGCAAAAAATCCGGCCCAAATCAGATTTAAAATGACTTCCTAACTGACAAGCGAAATATTACCATAAATAGTAAAAAAAAAACTAAAACTAGTGATTCGGAGGGGAAAACAGCAAAATTTGAGGTTGAAATAAAGGCACATGGAGCCAATCTCGATGTGGACAGCGTGCGACGAAAGGAGCTTTCCGAATTGGGATCTTATGTGCGATTCCGACACCCGTAGCCAAAGTTATGGCCAAAAGACTGAAATGCACTCAAAACGGCCCCAATGAGGAACATATCATAATCAATTCCCGCCTTTGCGCTGATCTGCCAATTCATGGTATCTCAGCGCCATCAAGGTGCAATCTAACAGCTCAGCATCATCTGTCTCGGATCCCCCTGCATCACAAGCCCCGGGTTGGAAAGAACTCGTCCTCGAGTTCAGAGTAGTGTCATCAGAATCCACAAAACAAGGACTTAGGTGCTTCACATTAAAGACATCAGAAGTCTTCAAGTGATTGGGAAGGCGCAACCTGTAAGCGTTATCATTAATCTTCTGCACGACCTCACAAGGTCCAATCTTCCGATCCTTAAGCTTATTATACTCGCCAACAGGAAAACGATCACGAGTTAATACAGCCTAAACAAAATCACCAACATCAAAAAGTACCTGACGAGGATGACTGTCAACCCGAGTCTTGTACTTGGTATTGCTCTCATGAATGGCATGTTTCACCTGCTCATGGATACCCCGAAGATGCTCTGCCATCTCATCTGCTTTAGGACTGAAACGTCCTATACGTGGAATAGGGGCTAAGTCCAGCACCCCGGATGGGTTCTGACCATAGACAATCTCAAATGGGCTTAAACCTGTGGTTCTGTTTTTCAATCTGTTGTAGGCAAATTCTGCTTGAGGCAATGCCAAATCCCACTACTTCGGCTTCGTTCCTGCCAAACATCTCAAAAGGTTGCCCACACTCCAGTTCACCACCTCGGTCTGGCCATCCGTCTGGGGGTGGTAGGCGCTACTAAAATTCAACTGCGTTCCCAGTTTCCCCCACAGGCTCTTCCAAAAATGACTGATGAACTTGGTATCACGATCTGAAGTGATGGATCGAGGAACACCATGTAAACGCACAATCTCCCTGAAATAAAGATGGGCAATCCGGACAGCATCCATAGTCTTCCTGCAAGCTACAAAATGGGCCATCTTGGAAAACCTGTCAACCACAACAAAGATAGAATCTGAGGCCCTTTGGGTGCGGGGTAAGCCCAATACAAAATCCATGCTGACATCGAACCAAGGAGCTTCAGGAACAGGTAAGGGAGTGTACAAGCCCGCATTGGTGAGAACTCCCTTAGACCGCTGGCACACATAACAACGGTCCACATAATGGGCCACATCACTAGTCAACTTGGGCCAATAAAAGTCAGAAGAGATAAGGGCCAAGGTCTTATCTCGGCCAAAGTGTCCCTCATTATGAAGCTCACTTATAATTTGCTGCCTCAATGAACAATCTGGAATGCACAACTGTAATCCATGAAACAGATACCCATTATGCAAAACAAAATCATGATGGTGACCCTCAGTTACCTCCTGAAATATCCTTCCAAAGGAAGGATCAGCTGCATACATATCTGTGAACGACTCAGGGCATCTGCAACGCGGTTCAGACTCCCTGCTTGGTGCCTCAGCGTAAAGGTGAATTCTTGCAAATATGCCACCCACTTGGCATGACGTCTACTCAGCCTGTGTTGGCCATTGATGTACTTCAGGGCCTCATGATCGGTAAACAGAATAAACTCCTTCTGTACTAGGTAGTGACGCCAATGCTTCAGGGACTGAACTATGGCATAGAACTCCAGATCATAAGTGGAATAATTTTTCTTTGAGCCCGATAGCTTCTCACTGGAAAAAGCAACCGGACGACCTGCCTGACTCAGAACACCACCAATGACAATGCCAGATGCATCACAATTTACCTCGAACACTTTGTCAAAATCAGGAAGTGCCAAAACTGGTGCCTCGGTCATCTTCTGCTTGACCAGTTGAAAACTGGCCTCTGCCTCCTCAGACCACTGGAAATCACGCCCCTTAAGGCACTCTGTGATAGGGGCAATCAGAGTACTGAAATTTCTAATGAACCGGCGGTAGACAGATGCCAATCCATGGAAACTTCGGATGTCATGTAAGGTCCTTGGTCTGGGCCACTCCAAGACTGCATCTATCTTTGACTGATCTGGATGAACACCATCAGTAGACACAACAAAACCAAGAAAAGTCACAGAAGTAGTGAAGAAAGAACACTTCTTCTGATTGACAAACAGACACTCCGTTTTCAGCATCTCAAAAACAGCACGAAGGTGATCGAAGTGTGAAGCCCATGTCGGACTATAAATGAGGATATCATCGAAGTAAACTACAACAAATTTCCCCATAAAAGGCCGCAGGACCTGATGCATAAATCTCATGAATGTGCTGGGCGCATTGGATAGCCCAAAAGGCATGACCATCCACTCATACAACCCTTGTGGCGTCTTAAACGCCGTCTTCCATTCATCTCCAGGCCTTATTCTGATCTGGTGGTATCCGCTTTTAAGGTCAATTTTTGAGAAGACCTTAGAACCGGATAGCTGATCCAACATATCATCCAGACAGGGAATCGGAAACCGGTACTTCACTGTAATTTTGTTGATTGCTCAGCTGTCAACACACATACGCCAAGAACCATCTTTCTTTGGCACTAGCAGGGCAGGGACTGCACATGGGCTCATACTCTCTCGGATATAGCCCCTCTCCAACAGCTCTACCACCTGTCGCTGCAACTCTTCAGCCTCCTTGGGACTGAGGCGATATGCTGGTCGATTTGGCAAACTTGATCCAGGAACAAGGTCAATTTGATGCTGAATATCCCTTATAGGTGGTAGCCCAGGAGGAAGATCCTCTGGCATCAAGTCAGAGAATTCTGCGAGCAGCCGCTGCACCTCTACTGGTAAATCTGTGTCCACGTCTACTGCACTATTCTCGCAAGGTAGTAAAGCATAGACCACGCCTCCATGCTCAATCTCATCTAAAAACCTGGACATGGAAAGCAGGTTAGTATTATTGGCTACCGGGGTAGGAGTGAGTCCTTCCCGCCGGGGTGCCAACACAATCTTTTTTCCCTTGATGTTTAGGGAATACGTATTCTTCCGTCCATCATGAATGACACTGCGATCATACTGCCAAGGTCTACCCAATAATACATGACACGCATACATAGACACAACATCACACCAGGCATTATCGAAATATTTTCTACCAATTGAAAAAGACACGAGGCATCGCCTATCAACTGTTACCTCACTGCCTTTATTTAGCCATGACAACTTGTATGGCTTAGGATGACGGTCCGTCTTCAATTGCAATTTCTGGACAACCTCCTCGGACACTACATTCTCACAACTGTCGCTGTCAATGATCATTTTGCAGACTTTATCTGCAACTGTGCAGGTCGTGTGAAAAATATTGGTTCTCAACCAATCGTCCCCTGAATCGCCCTTGGGAGTCAGCAGACTCTTGCGAACGACCAGAGTCTCATGACCATCTCCATACAGCACATCATCAGTCTCATCATCGTCATACACGGGCTCGCCAATCTCCTCAGTCTCGTCTACCGCGTTTTCCTCAATCAACAAATTTTTGCCCTTTTGATTAGCAGGCTTTCTGCAATCAGTCGCCCTATGCCCTTGTTCACCACAACGAAAACATCTAATAGTAGGGTTAGAATTACCCTGCGGTGGCTGCTGGACAGGACGGGAATCCTGAGGGCGAACTGGCCGACTGTTGTGATCGCTCCTGATCACTGGTGTCCTGTTTTGCTGTTTTTCAACAGCAAGTGCACGCTAGTAGGCTTCCGAAACATTCCACAGTGAATGAAGGCTGAGGACATCTTGCAAGGGCTGGCGCAAACCCCCCAAATACCGCGCCACCATCTGCTCCTCCGTCTCAGATAAATCGTTCCGGGCGACCAATTGGTAAAACTCCTCCGTGTAATCATCGACTGATCGCGCGCCCTGCCTCAACGCATGAAGTCGCTGAAACAAGGTTTGCGTGTAGCCAAAGGAAAGGAAGTGACCCTTCATCTTCTTCTTCATCTTCTTCCAATCAGTGATCTTGGCCTTGCCCTGCCTGTCTCGTGAACGTCGCAACTGCTCCCACCACGCAGATGCTCTGCCCTTGAGTTTGATGGCGATCAGTTTCACTTTCACACGATCGGGGAGTTCCTTATAATCAAAAATACGCTCCACTTCATTAATCCAATCCACGAATCCCTCGGCCTGTAACGTACCAGAAAACTTAGGCAGATTGACCCGAAAACCGAGGTCTCCATGACGCTCCTCCCGACCACGGTGCTCCCGGAATAGAGCATGATTGTGATATGGGTTTCTGAAAGTGGAATTAGAATCGTGATCAGAGGCCTCACGATCCTCGAAATCCTGCACTGCCAGGCGCTAGGTTAATTCTGCCATTTGTCTCTGCAAATCCTCAATCATCGCATCCTGAACATTGCGATCACGGCGTTGGGCTTCCTCATTCGGAACCTGCCACGACGACCACGACCACGACCTCCAGCCATTGAAACTGGTGAAATTTCCCAGGAAGATGTTGAAGCTCTGATGCCAACTGACGCCGGACAGGATAGCAATTATCCTACAGGCTAGTTCCAACAGATGATTCATAGGAGAAAATTTGCCCAAAACCAGAGAGAAAAGTCTCTACGGTTTAACGGAATATTATAAAATCAAACAATGAATGAAAATCAGTCCACAAGCCGGACTGTTATAGCCAAAAATCGTGTTTATCCGAATTATGCCAGAAATAGCAAAATCTTGAAACTCACTCTAAATTGAAATTCGAAATAAAATAAGCAATCTGCAAAAAATCCAGCCCAAATCAGATTTAAAATGACTTCCTAACTGACAAGCGAAATATTACCATAAATAGTAAAAAAAAAAACTAAAACTAGTGATTCGGAGGGGAAAACAGCAAAATTTGAGGTCAAAATAAAGGCACATGGAGCCAAGCTCGATGTGGACAGCGTGCACGATCAAAGGAGCTTTCCGAATTGGGGTCTTATGTGTGATTCCGACACCCGTAGCCAAAGTTATGGCCAAAAGACTGAAATGCACTCAAAACGGCCCCAATGAGGAACATATCATAATCAATTCCCGCCTTTGCGTTGATCTGCCAATTCATGGTATCTCAGCGCCATCAAGGTGCAATCTGACAGCTCAGCATCATCTATCTCGGATCCCCCTGCATCACAAGCTCTGCTGGATGGTTCTCCTTCCAAGTCATCCTCCAATTGTCTGTGGAAATGGTATCCACTTTTAACTGAGTATTGCCCATTTGTAGTAAGAGGCCATACCAGCCTGTCTTCTCTCCCTCCTATGCTTATTGGTATGGCTTTGATAGCTTCAATCTCCCTTGCTGAGAATAGCTCCTGAAGGAGTGGGTCCTTCCAAATTTTGAGATTTGCATCAATGAGGTCACTGACCTGTTCACACCAATAGTCAATTGGTTGAGGTGAGATTACCTGGTAGGAGGGGAGGAAAGGAATCTAGCCATCATTCCAAATGTTTACATGATTACCATTACCCATCCTTCACAAGATACCTTTTTTTAGTATCTCCAAACCTGCATGGATGCCTCTTGAAGAAAAAGATGGCCTTGAACCCAATTGTGCATCTAATTTAGCCTTACAGAAATATTTCTGTTTGAGGATCCTTGCAACTAGAGATGTTGGATTCTGTAGATTTCTCCACCCTTTTTTTGAAAGTAAGGCTAAGTTGAAACTCCTGAAATCTCTAAAACCAAACCCACCATTATCTTTGCTATGAATGATCTGTTTCCACTTGATCCATTGGATTTTTGAGGTGTCCTCATTGTAGCCCCACTAGAACTTGCTGAGTAGCTGATTCAGCCTTCTTGTTATGGAAATTGGAAGCAAAAAAATACCCATGGCATAGGTAGGGATGGCCTGCAACACTGCTTTGAGGAGAACTTCTTTTACCTGTTGCAAAGAGGTACTTTGATTTCCAATTTGTCACACGGGCCCATATTCTATCAATAAGACCGTGGAATTCTGAAACTTTTCTTCTACCCACAAGTGCTGGTAACCCCATATATCTTTAAAAGTTGCTACATGAATTGACCCTGCCAGCTTCATTATTTGGTGCTAATGATCTTGTTTGGTATTTTTGCTAAAGAAAATGGTGGAATTTTCTTTGTTTAGTACCTGGCTTGATGCCTTCTCATATACTGTTAGGATGTTAAGCACATTAAGGAGCTCCTGAGGGGTTGCTTGACATAAGAGAAGGCTATCATCCGCGAAGAAAAGACGATTAACTGAGATAGGGCCTCTTCCTATTGATGCAAGTGTTATCATGCCAGATTGTTCTACTTGTTTCAATAATGCAGTGAGGGCTTCAGCACACATAATGAATATGTAGGGGGACACAGGATCACCTTGTTTAAGGCCCCTTGAAGGCCTAAATTTTCTTTGTGGTTCCCTATTAAACAGGTCGAGTAGGATACTGAATTAAGGCAGGATTGGATGAGCTTGATCCAGTGAGGGGGAAATTCCATCTTTGTCATGACTGCTTTTACAAAACTCCATTCTACCCTGTCATAAGCCTTGCTCATGTCTAGTGTTAAGGCCAAACATCCTCCTTTGCTTGTCATCCTTGAGTTCATTGAGTGAAGGACTTCGTAGGCAAACTAGTACATTGTCTGAAATGAGTCTATTAGGCACAAAAGCACTTTGATTCAAGGATATAAGATTAGGAAGTATTCCTTCCAATCTGTTGGCAAGGGTTTTAGAGACAATTTTTTAGCTTACATTACATAAGCTAATGGGTCAATACTCAACAACTTTCTTTGGGTTTTTTTTTTTAACTTTTGGAATGAGTGAGATATACGTGTCATTAACCTCCTAAAGGGAACCATCTTGCTTGAGGACCTGAAGAGCAAAATTACAAACCTCCTCACCCACCACCTCCCAATGTTTCTGAAAAAATTGGGCTGGGAACCCATCAGGACCAGGAGATCCTAATGGGTTCATTTGGAAAGCTGCAGCTCTTACCTCTACCCTAGTGAAGGGATGTAGGAGCCATTGTTTCATTTTAGCATTCAATTCAGAGTTCATTACATCCAAGCATTCTTTGAATCCAGAGGGGCTAGATGTATTAAAAAGGGAAGAGAAGAAACCTGTGAATACCTCCCCTATTTCATCCTGCTTAGCAACTTTCCTCCCTTGTGGGTCCTCAACACTTCTAATAGCATTTTTCCTTCTTCTTTGAGATGCTCGTAGGTGAAAGTAACGGGTATTTCTATGCCCAAACTGCAACCAATGCTGCTTTGCTCTCTAGCGCCGCTTTAGTTCCTCTGCGGCCATTGAGTTTGTTGGAGATGTCTTATGTTGTCTAAAGCTTGTATGGTGGCCTTATGGTTGTTCAGATTGTTTCCCTATTGGCACTTCTGTAGGCCTTTTTGGCATGACTCTAGCTTTTGTCTCATAGTTCCTGCACCATTCCCAACTATATTGAGATCCTTCCACCCGTCAGCCACTATTCTTTGGCACTCTTTATTTTGATCCCAGGCTGCCTCATATATGAAACAATGTCCCCTTCTTTTTCTACTATAGCTTGGATTCTATTTTGTAATATGTAAGGGAGAATGATCTGATTTTATTGCTGCTAGTTGTGACGCCCTCAAATTCCGCTTGGGATTGAACGGACATCTGAAGCATCGGGACATGCAACACATGGTTACCTGCCCCCATTCATGACATATAAGATGCAATGTTCCTAACATGCATATAGCATTATGCAATATTTGCAACAGATAATTTTTTTTTGTTCTTGAGCAATACTATGCACCAAACTTATAATATCCCAAATAGTTAAATTGTAATCCAAGCATACTTAACAAAATAAACATCCACGATTTCAGTACGAGTCCTAGAAAACTATAACCTCAAAAACATGGGAGACTAGATTCCATATTTACATTACCAAAATACACTATTGAGGAAGTTTGTCGAGTAACTCGACTAACGAGGCCAGAATACTGTCCAAAAACAAACTATGAAAGTTGTAAGCTCCGCGTCGTGTCTGCAACGTCTAGTCAATCTCCTTCAGTCTACGAATGTCTGCTCCCTGCTCTGATCCTAACGTATCGCCTACCATTCGGGGGGAATGGTAGTTGGGACTACCACAGTGAGATTTGATTACAAATCTCAGTAAGTTAACAGGAAACTCCCACACAGGTTAAAGATGCATGCATGGCAGTAAAAGCATAAATGCATAAATAAAGTCGTAAATAAGCATAGCATAACTTGACATATAGCATGACATAACTTGAACTTAAATGTGAACTGAACTTGACTTAACATGACATGAACTTGAGCTTAAAACATAGCATGGACTAGCAAAATAACATGAACGTGAAACTTGAAACATAACATGGACTTGAAACATAGCATGAACGTGAACATGCATAACATAAATATGAACTTGAACTTAACATAAACCTGAGCATAACATGACATAAACGTGAACTTGAGACATAATGTGAACGTGAACATAACATAACATGAATGTGAACTTGAAAATAACATATACGTGAACATAACATGATAGAAACGTGAACTTGAAACATAACATGAACATGAAACATAACATAACATGAACGTGAGCTTGAACATATCATAAACATGAACATAACATGATATGAACATGGACTTGAAACTTAACATGAATATGAACATAACTTGTATGTGAGCATAACATAACATAACATGAACTTGATCTGAAACTTGTCTTAACGTGGACTTGATCTGAAACTTATTCTTATCACATGGGGTCACAATGATTGCTTATTCTTAACTTCTTGACATGAACTTGGAATCTTATTCAATTGACTTGATTAATAACGTGACCATATGGGTGCTACACGGCTCCCCTAAAGCCGTGTATCCCTGCCGATTACCACATCACAACACAGGTATCTACACCAGTTATGAATGAGTTAATACGTACTCCATAGTTGTTGTGGCCCCACGTATTCTACGTGTCACAATTGCTGTGTCACACGTAGTGTATACTTCACAGTTATTGTGGCCCCATACTTCATGCTCCACAGTTGTTGTGGCCCCATGAATACACGTAAAATAAAATATGGCACCATCGGCATTAGTGCCTGACACACTCCGGTGACCAGCTAATTAGGCCCCATTCGCAACCTGTTGACTGTACTTCATCAACCCAGGGAATTTCACACCTATTTAGACACTCCAGGGTGAACAAAGGAGTTTTAATAGGATATTACCCCAGCCTAGCACTTAGGGTCGTGATTGACATGAATAACTTAACTTGAACGTGATCTAAAACTTGAATTAGCATAAACTTGATCTGACTTTTTACTTAGCATGACATACTTGCAAATGGTGAATATTACATGATATGACATACATGTAACATATGGCATACTTATAACATATGGCAATACGTGACAAAATAGATTGTGTAACAGATAAATATTCGTGAAAGAATAAATGATGCATAATAGATAAACATGTAATGACGTGGCATGGCATGGCACATATGATAACATACATACAAGAATTGCAGTTCCCTTACCCATCATACATACACAATAAACTGATAGTAATTTAGAAGCTAACTTACCTCAATCGTCGCGTTCTACGAGAATAAGGCGCGAAACACGAGGAACTGTAAGAGGTCATTCTAAAAGTTAGAAATTTAATTATTAACAATTAGAAATATGAAAACAAGCTAACTAAGGGTAAAATTACCATTTTACCCTCTACATGTGGGAAAATGACCATTTTACTCCTAACTTAAGGACTTCACATCTTAACTCTAAAAATTTCTAAAATTTACATTCCTAATGTAAATTTTCTCCTAAAGGCAAATATCAACTCAGAAAAATTTAAAACAAAACACAACTATGGAAAAACACACTATGGCCGAAACATCCATAGGCTATTTCTCTTGATTTTTGTTGCAATTCCTTCCAACTTCAAAACTCATTCTTAACCCAAAGTTTTCCAACAAGTATCTTCCTATCCTAAGTTTGAAACCATACCTAAAACATCCATTTAGAAAAATATAATAATCAACACCAAACTTTTTGTAAAAAGATCCAAACACTTATTCACAAGCTTTGACCCTAAATCAAAACATTTCCAATAATTCTAAAAATCAAATATTCCGTCTAACATATTCATAACATCATCCTAACATCAACCATGCTTTAAATCATCAAACTAAAGTCACCAAAATCACAAAATAACACTTGGAGTTTTTGGTTTTACACTTAGTCCAAAAACAAATATCAAAGCCGTTAGAGTAAGATCAAACCTCGAAATATTCAAACTTTCTCCAAATAAAAACTGTTTTGCCACTTCCAGTTTTCAAGTTTCTAGATCTAAGAAAATCTATCATAAAAAGCTTTATTCATGCAACAAAACCTCAATGAACACTCTTAAACACATGCTAAGAACACTCCATAAAATTTTCGGACCAAGATATGTCCATTATCTTGGTCAAAAACTCCAAAACATAACATACTCTCCAGATTCACGCCCAGAATGACCTTTCCATGGTTAAAAATACTTTTGACCAACCAAATGACCATGTAAGGATACCAATAATATATCTACGGAAACTATACTCAAAGAGGAACAACTTTTATGAAGGAGTAATTGTGTGAAAATACTTACAAATGGTCAAAAATCTCCACGCAAAAAGACCCATAAATCTGCCTGAGAGAGCTCTTTTGGGTTTCTCTCTAAGAACGGGGTGAAGAAGTGATGAAAGGGAAGTAAGTATGACTTGCACGACTCAAGAATTCTGTAGGGGGAAGATACAGATCTGAATGACCTTTGATTGGAGATAGATATGTGACATAAATTGGAGAATAGAGAGGGGAAAGGACAGCCTGCAGAAGCTGTGAGTTATGTAGGTTGATGGGGTGGGTTTCTCCATCTCATCAAGGCACTATTGGGTGCAGCCAAGGGCAGTGAATGGTCTGCCATGTGGGGGAGGAAACTTCTCCAAGAATCCTTGCCAAGGTGGCCAAATTCGTGGGCCTCAACCAAGTGGGCTTCAATTTGGGGTTTAAAGAGAGTTTGGTTAGGGGTTTGAGATGCTATCAAGCCCAAATCCAATTTTTGTTGGCCCAATCAAATTTCCAAGGTTTAAAAAGTTGGATAATAATGTCATAACAAGAATTTGAGAAATTAATAGCATGTGTAAGTGATTTAATCAAGTGAGATTAAACACAATGCTAGAAATTGGATCGAAAAGGGTTTGAAGGCCAATTTAGGGTTTGGGGAAACCGTTTAGGGTTTTGGTTTTAACCAAGCTTTTGGGGCTTCAATTGGATTTCAACCATTTATGGTTTCACTAGGATTGAAACCCTCTTTGATTTGGCTCAATTTGGTTGATCAGATGAAAAAGGTTTTACTTAGGTGGCATGATCTTACACCTTGATTTCCTTCACAAATCCATCTAGTGGTTCCTCTTTATGCCAAGTATCTAATACTATTTATTATGTGTGGCTAAGATCTTGCCAAGTGTCCAAATAAAACTTATCTAACCTAATTTGAACATTCCACACTGTGATTTAGAAAACACTGCACTTAGTACGCTTATCGAGGTTACTATTCACTCCAAAAAAATGCACAATAAACTTAGTATTGAAAAATCCTAAATATTCATATTAACCTACAGTAAAAACCGTTTACCAAAACTCAACCCCGAAGTGCCCCTATAAATAAATTCACAGTTTCAAACAGCCGTTTCGTCCGAAATTATGAAAATGGGTTATTGGGCCATAAAATCCTAAATATTCTATTGAGTCTAGTGGCGTAAACTATAACATAATCTGACACTTCTAACTACCTCAAACAATTAAAATTGCATTTCAGGCACTATATGAGTGATAACACTGACTATGTTGACAGACTAAAACCTGTGCGATTGATCGATTCGCGAAAACTTATGGGGTATTCACGAGGTTTCTAAAGTCTATATAAATTTCACTGTTGAATTTCTAGCGGGTTGTTACACTAGTACATTGCATGTTGCATTGTTGAACATCTGGTTCCATTCCTTGTTTGCCATTGGCCTGTCAATGCGCTCTTTAGTGAACTCCCTCCCACTTATGTTGTTTGACCAAGTAAATTGTGAACCCTGAGAATTAATGTCATTAAGTCCACAGACTAATACTGCTTGTCTGAAAGCTTCTATTTGGTTGTAGGGTCTTCTGGCTGCACCTTGCTTTTCCTTTTAATGTAAAATCTCATTGAAGTCTCCTGCACAAAGCCAAGCCATGGGAGAAGGAGATTTTAACATTTCAAGCAAAGTCCAACTACTTTTCCTTTTGACAGTTACAGGATGGTCATAAAATCCCGTGAATTTCCATGTATGGACTACTAATTGTTGACCCGATAGATAAGGGTTCAACGGGCTGGCATCTATTTAAACCCGAGATCTAATTGTTGATCCAATAAACCCATCTTTGAAGGGTTGGGCAAGTTGAATAATTCAGACGGATCAGACCAAGTAGTGTTTTTGATACCATATCATAGGGCCGGTTTATGCCATACTAGCCACTAGTTTGATACAGGTAATACCTTCATTTTGTACCGCCCCAAATATTAGTTGTACCGACCGGTATTTGCTTTCTCGGCCAAAATAAATATTTCGCTTGGTACACATTCTACAGCATGTTTGGATGGTATTTTCACAATTTCAGTAACCATATTTCAAACTTTCATGCTAACATGTTATAACTTAGGATTTTGCTTTTTTTTTTTGTTTATCAATTTGATTTCACTGCAACGACACCCCATACCTCCGAATTCCAAAATTTCACCCCTCCATCAGCTCACACCATTCGTCTTGTTGCACATCGCCGTCATCTCCATCTTTTCTGTCAGCTCTTCTCGCAGTTGCATCTCCAATCTCCATTGCAGGGAAACATTGGTATGATATTGATATGTATTATGTAGTCTGTGTTGAATATTTATGAATGGTAATTTGGTATAGAATTTTTTATTCGCACGCTCTCTCTTTTTTCCTATTTTGTTTGTTAGTTTCTTCCCGAGCATTTTTGTCGGCTCTATTTTGTGGTCTGAATATCGGGTTGCCAGTGAAGGAAATTTATGTAATACGTGTTCCTCATGTGTATCTAAATCTAAAATATAAATTTAGTATATCATATATATTTTTTGTAGAAGTTGTAGGTAAAGACATTGTAGGTAAGCTAGAAGAAGTATGCACCATGCAGCTTGTCTAATTTATTTATTTTTCATATATGTTTACTGCATTCAACTTATCATTACAGCTAAGTGTAACTCATAATTGGGAATTACAAAGTTAAACTTGGTTGTTGCTTAGACTAGTTCTTGATAGAACTCAATTGCATAATAGTTCAAATTTTTTATGTTCCGAAACATTTTTTTACTCTAAGAGTCTAAAGTCTAATGCTTTATTTTGTTATTTGGGTATTGTTGTTCTTGAATTTTATTTAGGATTCTTTGGTCCAACAGCAACTCCCATATTTTGGTCTACCTTCCTAATTATTTTAGGAACAACTCGTGAGCTATGTTGAAATGAGGAAGGGGGTCCATTAGCTTTTAATTAGTTGTTTGTTTCTCTTTTAATTAGGTTTTAATTATTTTAGTTTAAATGCTGAATGTTGGTGTTCATCTTTATAAGTTTATAAGTTTCTTACTTCTTTTGACATTTTTTAATTTTGCTTACTTATAAGTGTTAATTTTTTATACTTTAATAGTTAAAAATGTCTAGTTGTCAATCAACCGGTGGTATGACTTCAACTTCAAGACTTGCTCCTATAAGATTAGAAGATCCAGCATGGGCCCATGCACGTGCAGTTGCCAGGGGCAAGAAATAATACTAAATGTTTATATTGTAATAAAGTAATTAAAGGTGGCGGGATCACTCGATTGAAACATCATCTAGCTAAGATTCTAGGCAATGAGCATGTTAAAATGTCTATGAAGATGTAAAATGGCAAATGAAGGAGTTACTTGATGAAATTAAAAAAAGCAAAGAGAATGAAAGAAAAATAAGCTCAGAGATTGGAGACGATATAGATTTAACATCTGATGATATTTATGATAGTAATAGTATGGAGGAACAATCTCAACTTTCAAAAGGTAAGGGGAAGTCAAAAGAACCTGGAACTGGAAAGTCAATGGAGGGATTTAGTAGATTTTTTGTTCCAAGAACAACTCATAAGGCCCAACCTTCAATTAAGAGTTCTATGTGTTCGAAGGAGATGATTGTAAAAGCAAAGATAGTTGTAGCAAGATGATGGTATGATGCTAATCTACCTTTCAATGTGGCTCATTTCACTTTTTATCAACCAGCTATCGATGCCATGACTGCCATCAAGCTAGGATTCAAGGGCCTTTATATGAGTTGAGAAGGAAATTTGTTAAAGATGGCTACGTATGAGATTCAAGATTATTTGCAACAAATTAAGAAGGTTTGGAATGAGACCAGTTGTTCACTACTGGCAGATGGTTGGACAAACTAGAAGCAACAATCAATAATTAACTTTCTAGTTTATTGTTTGAAAGGTACAATGTTCTTGAAGTCTGTTGATATATTCGGCCTTAAAAAAGATACTAAAACATTGTTTAATATCTTTGATGAGGTTGTTCAAGAAATTGGAGCTGAGAATTTTGTGCAGTTCATAACAGAGAAGGAATTTTTTTTTTTTTTTTTTGAAAAGGGACAAGGTCACATATCCAATGGTGACCCCGGCCCACTTTTATTAGATAAACCCTCACGTATGGTAACATCCAAAACACAAGATTTACAAATATTCAATAAAACCAACCCATGTGCCAATGACAAGAACTTATTGAAAAGGGCCAAAACCCAATCCCTAATCCACCAGGGTAATTATTAGAGCAAAATATACAAAGAATAATAAACAAATAACCAAACGTAAAAGAAACAGGAAGCACCATAAACGTAAAATGTGAACGTTACGTAAGAATGCAAATCATCTCTCCACGTAAATGCATGTTAACACACGGCCTTCTACTTCAATTCCTCCAAAAATATTCCTACGTCCACTGATTTCCTCTTTCTTAAGCATGGCAATCCACATTTATCTAGACATAATATCCCTTTTAGATCCTTTGGAATGGTAGCCGAAGTATAGACCTCCATTATCCCCTTGCTTCCACGTTTAGTTAACCAGTCCACAACATTATTCCCTTCTCCAAACACTTGAGAGAACCGAATATTAAGGCCTCATATGAGGGAGATAATCTGCTCCCAAAAATCCTCCAAATACCAAACCTGACATTTACCCTTTTCCAGCCAATTCACAACCAAAGACAAATCTAGCTCAACAATAACGGACAATGATGCAAGTTATAAAGCTATAGGGAAAAAAGTTACAGTAGAAGTATGGCTCTTTCTACTGGTCCCCTCGTGCATCTCATTGCATAGACTTGATGTTGGAGAATTTTTTTAATCCAATACATTTTCCTTTATTGATGATACTATAAAAGAAATAACAAAGTTCATCTATAACCATGGTTGGGTTTTGACATTGATGAGAAAAGACTTCACTTAAGGTTATGATGTGTGTCATACTGCGATTACAAGGTTTGCAACAAATGTTTTAAGTATCCAATGTTTGCTCTTGTTTAAGAAAGAACTCAGATAAATGTTAACTTATGAGAAACGAATTGCATCAAGTCATTCTAAGAGCAACATGGGGAACAAGATAGTTGGGATGGTTTTAGAAGATAAAGAGTTTTGGGCTCAATGTCAATTTATTGTTAAAGTTAGTGAGCCTTTGGTTCGTGTTCTACGACTTGTTAACGGGGATGAGAAGCCTGTAATGGGATACTTGTATGATACAATGGAAAGAGCTAAAGAGAACATAAAAGCAAGATGCAACAACAAAGTTAGTGTATTCAATCTATTCACCAGGATCATTGATTCTAGATGGGATAAGCAGCTTCACAGTCCATTACATGCGACGGGTTGTTTTCTTAACCCTGAAATTATTATAGCCCCAGCTTTAAAAATAAAAATGATGTTGTAAGAGGCTTCAACAGCTGTGTTATGAAGATGGAACTTAATCCCGATAATCAAGACAAAATCATTGCAGAACTTGACTTGTATAAGAATGCGGTAGGTGAGTTTGGACATTCTTTAGCAATCCACAAGCGTGATAAGATTAATCCAGGTATTATCATTTATCAATATCATTTGTTAAATACTATGACTTTGTACTTTAAATTTTATCTTATTTTATTTTTACTTGCATTTAATTAATAATTTATAATTGCATTATTGTTATAGTTGCATGGTGGATCCAATTTGGTTGTGAGGTTCCAACGCTTGAATTGTTTGTTGTTTGAGTACGAAGTCAATGTTGTAGTGCAACTCGATGTGAGAGAAACTGAAGCATATTTGATTTTATTCATTCGAAGCATATTTTATTTTATTCATTCGAAGAAGTGACATATATAAGTGCATAAACATTTAAATGACTTAGTATTTGTTTGTTATAACTTGAAGCTGCGAGAGAGGTAAATTGTTTTAATACTAATGTTTTTCACTGTTGAAAAATATATAACATTTTTATGTATGTTTGATTTTATTTTGATTGGGGTATAAAAAAGGGAAGAGATGCTTTAGATCCAATCGATCTTGAAAACAATGACTTGATGGAAGAATTAGTGGGTGAAGAATCTGAACTTCTTGATTAAGAAGATTTAGATTGGACAAGTATTTAGGAGCCATTAGCCTCACTAAATGAGGAAGACGATGATAATGTTGGTGTTGATGTTGATGACGGTGGTGACATTGATGAAAATATTTTGATTAACATGTCGAATCTTGATCCTTATTGTCTTTTTTATGAGGATGAGTGATTTTATTTTAATGGTTGGATTAAGAACTTATTGTTTTACAAGTATGTTGGTCGTAACTTTTTTTTTTTTTTTTTGATATCATGTTTGTTGTAACCTAAAACTTTAGAACTTATGTTAGTTGTAACTTAAAACTTAATACTGGTATTGAGAAGTATTGAGTTTATGACTTATTTTGTTGTTATTTTGGAATACAATTAATGCTTGTAAACATATAATTTATCCAGGTATAAACTATTCCGAAACAGTATACGAAACGGTACTGGTACCAAAATATTTTATTCCAATGCCTTGATCAGTACGGCCTCCGATATGGTATTCAAAACTTTGAAATCAAGCCCTTTACGCATAGGCCTAGTATGTGAGCTGGCTTAGAAATTAAAAGAGACGTATACGTATGAGTAATTGGATTGGTGAGATTTTTAACTATATATCACATTAAATTATATTAATTTATTGATTTATTTTGATGAGATCTATTTATCACCAAAACATTTATCTTAATAAAAAACCATGACAACTACTCCTGTATCAGGCTTGCCAAACTTGATGCATCTGACATGGGCATTGGGGGGTAATGTTGGCCCAAAATGAGTTTTTCCTTTAAATGAGTCTCAAAGTTGTTGGGCTACAAGTAAGAAATAATGTATGGGCCAGGGAAAGCTAACTTAGCAATCGTGTAACCATTCCAATACGGACATGCTTGTTGCTAATAATGAAGAAGAAACAACCCTACAACCTATCTAACAACCTTAATTTCATATATGGGCGGATCTAAGGAAGGGCCACCAAGAAGACCCTTTCTATTTGGAGCTCCTAAAAAAAGTATCATAATTATTAAAAAGACAATGATTGGCTTTTCTTTTTCTTTTTTATAATGGCAGAGTCATAATACCGTCTCATTTTTTTTCTTTATTTATAGATGGGCTACCATTGTCTGTTGGAAGAATTCAATTTTATTTTTGATCGATAGAATTTAGCCAAGCCAGTTGCTAAAGTTTTTGTAACAACTGTTGTAAAGCTTCGTGAGATTCTGGAGACCAAGTTTTTCTGAGCGATTTTTGGAAATAAGTTTTCAGGTTGAAGGGACAGAACTTAACATGAGCACTGCTTACCAAGTTGAAGAGGGGACAAAGTTGACCTTAAAAGTATTTGTGTTTGTGGTGTTGAGATGGGAATATGTTGTGTGACGCCCCCAAATTCCGCTTGGGATTGAACGGACATTTGAAGCGTCGAGACATGCAACACAAGGTTACCTGCCCCCATTCATGACATATAAGATGCAATGTTCCTAACATGCATCTAGCATTATGCAATATTCGCAGCGGATAATTTTTTTTTTCTTTAGCAATACTATGCACCAAACTAAAAATATCCCAAATACTTGAAACATATTTCATACATAAAAACATACTAAAAAGCCGTGATCACTACACTAGTCCAAAATGGTTGTGATCAAAAGAATACTTGAGATACAACTCCAAAAGTACAAGCATTAACCTAAGTTAAATACTATACCATCATCAACATCGCACCGTAGCCTAGATGACCGTATTCAGATGGTCAGATTCCAATTCTTCTTTGGGTCCTGTAACAAGATCTACCATTCGGGGGGAATGGTAGTTGGGACTACCACAGTGAGATTTGATTACAAATCTCAGTAAGTTAACATAAAACTCACACACAGGTTAAAGATGCATGCATGGCAGTAAAAGCATAAATGCATAAGTAAAGTCGTACATAAGCATAGCATAACTTGACATATAACATGACATAACCAGAACTTAAACGTGAACTGAACTTGACTTAACATGACATGAACTTGAGTTTAAAACATAACATGGACTTGAAATGTAGCATGAACGTAAACATGCATAACATAAATATGAACTTGAAAATAACATAAACTTGAACATATCATGACATAAACGTGAACTTGAGACATACTGTAAACGTGAACTTAACATGATGTGAACATGAACTTGGAACATAACTTGATCATGAACATAACATGTACGTGACTAGTATTTTGCATGATGTAGATTGAGGATTTGTTCTGATTGATGCATTAGCCTGACCAGTCTTGATATTTTCCTAAGACATTTTTTATGACCTTTGTTGATTTTTCTTTTGCTTTTCCAAAGATAATTAAATCATCTGCAAAGAGAAAGTGAGAAATAGATGGGCCATCTCTACTGATTTTTATACCTTCCAATTGTCTGGTGCTTTTTGATCGTGCTAAGAGTCAGTCCTACGTACAAAGAATGAAGAGAAAACGCAAGATGGGATCACCTTGGTTGAGACCTCTATGAGCTTTGAAAAACCCTGTTGAGGATCCATTAATGAGAATAGAGAACGAGGCTGTAGTAATGCATTCCTTAATGAGGTTTATCCAATTTGAGCTAAAGCCTAATACTTTCATAACAATAAAAAGAGAATTCCATTCAATAAAATCGAAAGTTTTTTCCATATCTATCTTTAAGGCCACCTGACCCTTCTTCCCCTTGTGTTTCTTTAGATGGTGGAACATCTCATGAGCAATAATTGAATTTTCTCTGATATTTCGGCCTGGCACAAAAGCTGTTTAGAAAGGAGAGATGTTACTTGGGAGAGTTCTCTTTAAACGGTTAGCCAGAATCTTTGTGATGATTTTGTAGATAACATTTGTCAAGCTAATTGGCTGGTAATGATTGGGGGAACTTAGGTTTGCTATTTTTGGAATGAGAGCTATGTGTGTATGATTCATTTGTTTCAGAAGTTTTCCACTTTTAAAGAAATTTTGCACAGCTACAATTACCTCCCTCTTAATGATGTGTCAATAATGCTTATAAAAGAGGGCGGTCATTCCATATGGACCTGGGGCATTGTGGTTTGGGATTTGCTTAAGCGCATCATATATTTCTGATTCCATGGGCAAAGCAATTAGGGTATCGTTTTCATCCCTTGAAATGTGATTTTCAAAAAGATTCTCAAGATTTTTTGTATGGGTGTAACTGGTCTGGTTCGGTCCAGTTTTGGATAAAATTTAGGACCGAACCGGTATGTACCGATTTTGTATTTTTAAAAATTGATTACACACCGATTACCCTCCTAAACCGGTATGTCCGATTTTACCGTTTCCGGTTCGATTTTTCGATTTTAATATATTAGATATATTAGTATTACTAATATATTTATCAAAAGAAATATATTGAGAATTTATTAGGTAATAAAATGTATTTAATATATATATATATATATTTTTTATATTTAAAACATATGATCAAATAAATATTCATGTTTAAGATTAAAATGTTATGTTATAAATTATAATATATTATTTCATACATAATTATATATTATATATAAAATATATTATAATTAATAAAAATATATATATTTATAATATGTAAACCAGTCTGGTCCGGTGTTGAAAAACATAAAACCGATTCTGGACTGGATTTGACCGGTTTTTAAAATGAAAGAACCGATTCCAAACCGAACCAGTTGAAAATCGGACCAAACCAACCGGTCCGGGCCGATTTTCCAGTTTGTCGGTTTATTCTTACACCCCTAATTTTCTGGGAAAGTTGGTTTCATGGAGGTGTATATGGATTTGAAATATTCTATGAATTTTGATTCTATCACCTCTTGATCCACTGTCCAAATACTTGAACTTAGCTTGACTGAGTTGATCACATTCCTTCTTCGGCGTATAGTGGTTGACAAATGATAAAACTTTGTGTTCAAGTCTGTTGTAGTGAGCCAATTTATTCTCGACTTTTGCCTCAAGATGATTTCTTCATGCTTTTGCTATTCTTGAAGATTGTGAAGAAGGATGTTCTCTCTTTGTAAATTACAAGGATTTGGCAAGGTGCATTGTAGCTGACTGAGTGCTCCATCTCTATTTGCTGGATATTTGACTGAATTCTCCCAAAGTGGTTTTTATTCCAGAGCTTGAGTATTTTTTTTGTTTCCTTGATCTTGTTGCATAGGATAAAAGCTAGATTGCCATTGAAAATTTGGTTCCATGCATCTTGGATAATAACATTGCTTAGAGGTTCTCGGGTCCAAAATTTCTCAAATTTAAAAGGGGAAGCATTTTTCCTTATCTTCATTGTATTGAATGGAAGAGGCTTATGATTAGAAGTTGAAGATATTAAGTGTTGAATAGAGGCATTTAGGAAGAGCGTAATCCAAGTGACATTAGCTATTCCACTATCTAACCGCTCTCGGATCATCACATTCCCTTGTCGATTATTAGTCCAAGTAAAGGTTGGTCCCATGAAGCCTGTATTGATTAAGCCATGAGAGTCCATCAGGCTTTCTAATCCCCCTATAGAAGAAGAAGTGACTGGCCTATCCCCCACTTTGTCTGTTTGACTAAATAGATCATTGAAATCTCCGATACAAAGCCAAGGACCTAGGAAAGATTGATAAGTTGATTCCAAATGTGACCAAAATTTAGCCTTATGTTTTCATTGAGCAGGTGCATACAACCAAGAATGATTAGGAGGATCAGAGTAAGCCAAAATAGAAATGGCATTTTCATTAACATGCATCGGTTTGATATCCACCCCCAGTCGCTATAAAAACAAAAGGCCTCCATTTTTTCCAGAGGCGGGGGAATTTATAAAAAGTTGGAAACCTAGTCTATTCACAATAGTAGAGGAGTTTTTACTACACACCATAGTTTCCAACAAAAATATAATATCCGAACTATATTTAGCTATATAGGTCCTTATATTTCTGATTGCTTTTGGGCAGGCTAGACCTCTGCAATTCCATATCAGTGCCTCATGGAAGATTTGGAGGCATGATTGAGCCCGCCTCATCAGCTTTTTTTGTTTCCTCAGTTGAAGATGCTTGTGTAGACCTACTATAAGGTTTTGTTCTTGCTGTTCCTTTGGCTTTTCTTTCTTTTCCACTAATTTTCTTATTGATTGATAAGAGCATGAGTGCTGCATCTTTTTCTTCATTGCCTCTGTTAGATTTTTTGCCATCTGCCTCTGAATTTTTTTGAATTTTATGTTTTGGGAGATGAAATTCTTCAGCCTCTAGAGGCAGCCTTTTTGACGAAGATTCAATTTCTAAAAATGGAATCAAGGTGACTGAACTCTTTGCTGACCCAACTGTATTTTTTGAGAAAAATCCTTGTAGGGGTTTCGGTCGTTGGCTTTCCTGAGTAAGAAGAACTGGCTGGTATGTAATTGAGGGTGTGAAGTGTATGGCTTTTGATTTTTGCTGTAAGGGATTTAGAGCATTAAAAGGTGGGCCCGACTTCCACTTCTACTCCCTTTGCTGGTGGACTAGAGGCTAACTAACTTCAAATATTTGACCCATTAAGCTGTCGGGTGCTGGTTCAATAAAGTGTATATCTTCAAGTAGTTTTTCCTTCAGTGGGGGCCCATACAGATTGATCTACATGGGGTTAATGCTCGAAACTTCTTCTTGCAGTTGTGTCCAACGTGATGTTCATGTTTCTGAGTTCAAAATTGAGTAGGATAGAATAGTTTGTTGTGCCGTATCTTGCTTTTTGCTGTACATATCCCGGATTTCCTTGTGATGTGAGGTGAGGCTTCCTTGAATGACCGGTTGTAAGGGTTTAGGTGGATGGAATTTATTACTCCTATTGAAAGTTTCTTCTCTGATTGTTGGGATGGCATTTAACATTGGAAAGTTACTATATTCTACAGTAGTTGAGTTCATCTCCACCTTTGGATAAACCGGTTTTTTCTAGGGGTGTAAAAAAGACCCGGAAAACCAGAAAACCGGACCGGACCGGACCCATTTTTCCGGTTTTGGACCGGTCCGGTCCGGAACCGGTTTTATAAATAGGAAACCGGGAGAAACCGGTTCCGGTTCCGCTTAATTTGGGACCGGACCGGACCGGTACTGTTTATATATTTATTAATTTTATATATAAAATGTGTTATATTATATATAATAATATAAATTATAATTATATATAAGATAATGTTATTATAATTTATAAAATAAATGTTTAATCTTAGACATAAAAATTTAATTCATCATATGCTTTAAATTTATAATATTATAAATATATATTATTAATAACATTTTATCATAACAAGTAAGAACTAAGAAGGAAAAAAAATTACTCATATAGTCAAATGTTATTACTAAATTTTGAATCTTTGATGGCCTAATAAGCTTAAAACTCTCAATTTTTTTTTTGATAAGTACATGAGGTATTAGTAGATATATATAAATTATATATATTAGTATATAATTTATATTTTTACAATTTACATTTTATGACCTAATACTAAATACTAATAGTCTAATATTATATTATTAATTTACTATTAATATTATACTTTCAGTCTATGTATAAACTATAATAAACTAATACAAAATTAATTACTATACTAATAAATAACTATACTAATAGTCTAATATTAATACTATTATATAGTTTAATATATTATATAGCTATAACTAATACTAATATATATACTAATACTAATAGTCTAATATAGACTTATAGTTCCGGTATTAATATTATATTGCGTTGTTATATTCTTTAATTTATTATGTATAAGTAAAACTATATAGTCTATTAATATATATATAGTCTATTATATCAATACAATTTAAAGTTTAAAACCTAATACTAAATACTAATACTATATTACTATTAGTATTATACTTTAAGTCTATGTATAATACTATAAAATAGTATATAAATCATTATACTAAATAATCATATATAAAATAATGATATAGTAACACTAATACTATATGTGATTATATAAAAAATAAATTAATAATCACATATATACTAACATTCTAATATAGACTATAGTTATACTCATACTGATATAGTAACATAGTTATACTAAATCAACATAATTAATACTAATATATATCTATTCTAATAGTTTACCATTAATGCTATTATATTGTCTAATATATTATATAACTATAACTAATAGTAATGTATATAACTAATACTAATAAACTAATATAGACTTATAGTATTAATACTAATAGTTTATTATATATATATAATAAACTAAATAATCACATATAAAATAACCACTATAGTCTATTAATAATATAGTTATAATAATCACTATAATTAATACTAATATTATAATTAATACTAATATTTATAATGATACTAATAGTCTAATAAAATATTACTATTGGTAATATACTTTAAGTCTATTTATAATCATTAATCACATAAAAAATAATCACATATATACTAATACTAATATTCTAATATAGACTATAGTTATACTCATACTAATATAGTTAAATTAAATCACCAAAACTAATACTAATATATAACTATACTAATAGTCTAATATTAATACTATTATATAGTTTAATATATTATATAGCTATAACTAATACTAATATATATACTAATACTAATATATATACTAATAATCATATATAAAATAATGATATAGTAACACTAATACTATATGTGATTATATAAAAAATAAATTAATAATCACATATATACTAACATTCTAATATAGACTATAGTTATACTCATACTGATATAGTAACATAGTTATACTAAATCACCATAATTAATACTAATATATATCTATACTAATAGTTTACCATTAATGCTATTATATTGTCTAATATATTATATAACTATAACTAATAGTAATATATATAACTAATACTAATAAACTAATATAGACTTATAGTATTAATACTAATAGTTTATTATATATATATAATAAACTAAATAATCACATATAAAATAACCACTATAGTCTATTAATAATATAGTTATAATAATCACTATAATTAATACTAATATTATAATTAATACTAATATTTATAATGATACTAATAGTCTAATAAAATATTACTATTGGTAATATACTTTAAGTCTATTTATAATCATTAATCACATAAAAAATAATCACATATATACTAATACTAATATTCTAATATAGACTATAGTTATACTCATACTAATATAGTTAAATTAAATCACCAAAACTAATACTAATATATAACTATACTAATAGTCTAATATTAATACTATTATATAGTTTAATATATTATATAGCTATAACTAATACTAATATATATACTAATACTAATATATATACTAATAATCATATATAAAATAATGATATAGTAACACTAATACTATATGTGATTATATAAAAAATAAATTAATAATCACATATATACTAACATACTAACATTCTAATATAGACTATAACTAATACTCATACTATTAGTTATATTATATTAATATAACTAATAGTAATGTATATAACTAATACTAATAAACTAATATAAACTTATAGTATTAATACTAATAGTTTATTATATATATATAATAATACTAATAATCATTAATTGGTATACTAATAATTTATTATATTATATATATATACTACTACTAAAAAGTAACTGTATACTAATAGTTTATTATATTATATATATATAATATTACTAATAGTGAAAAGTAAATAAGATGCTAATAATTTATTATATTAGGTTAAAACTACTCCTACGAATCGTGCAAATCAAGACCGGTGCGTTTCAACTTTATATCTTTTTTAAGTTTTCAACTTTTCAACATCATCATTCATTGATACGGTGCATTTTGTACAAGTTAGGTTAAAGCATTTCATTTTCTCCTTCAGACTTTCAGTCCCGCATTATCACGTTTACGCCGCCACTACTCCCCTGCTTCTTCTTCTTCTTCTTCTTCTTATTCTTCTTCTTCTTTTCTTCTTCAAACTTCACTGTAATTTTTTCTTCTTCAGTTCTTATTTTCTTCTTCAGTTCTTCTTCATACTAAAAACTCCAATCCCGCATTTTCTCCTTCGGATTCACTGCAAGTTTCTCACGGGTCTACATTCAATGGTAATTTTTCTCTATTTTCTCTTTTATTTCACTTATTTAAGTTATTTGAAATTACTTTGAAACAAAAGAAACTTGCTAATATTATAAATCCGAAATTTAGGATTTTTGTGTTATTAGGGTTGTTAAATCCGAAATTTAGGATTATTTTTTTAAAGAAATAATAAAGTGTGCATATTATAAATTGCTTGGTCTATTTTATAAAGTGTGTGATTGTTTGGTCAAAACCTATTATAAAGTGTGCATATTATAAATTGCTTGATTTATAATGTAATTACTAACTTTTTATTGAAATTAACTGCTTGATTTATTTTAATACAATTGCAAGGTTTGTTGAATGGACTATTGGATTTGGTGGCTACGTGCATAGCTATTATTATTAGCTATTTGTTCTAGTTGTAAGGTTTTTTTATTGGATGTTTTTGTAATTTGAACTTCTAATTTAGATTTGTAATTTGGACTTGTAATTTGTTGGACTTTTGGACTTGTAATTTGTTAGACTTTTTTATTTGTATTTTAGACTTTTGGTATTTGGATTTATAATTTGTTAGACTTTTGGACTTATAATTACTAATTTAGACATTTGGAATTTGGATTTGTAATTTATTGGACTTTTGGACTTGTAATTTAGACTTTTGGACTTATTTTATTTCATAGCATAATTTTTTTTTATTGTAGATTTTATTTTTTTGTAGCAGTTTTATTTAAAGGCTTATAAGCTTAGAACATATTTTTTTTACACTAGATTTCTTATTTCAGTTTTTGTGTTGTAACAGTTTTTTATATAGTAGAATTTTGTTTAGATAGCATATTAACAATTTATAAGGTCAGATTTTTTGTAAGATTTTTATAACAGATTTTTTTTATAAAGCAGATTTTTTATAGCAGATTTTTTTTTACATAGCAGATTTTTAAAAGAGAATTTTTAAATCATTTTTTTTAAAAACATAATTTTTTAATGACAAATTTATATTTTATTAAAACTGAAAAACCGGACCAAACCGGACCGAAAACCGATAAAACCGGAATACCGGTTTATAAGGAAAATAGGTGCGTAATCGGTTTTGAAAAATACAAAACCGGTACCTACCGTTCGGTCCTAGATTTTGTCTCAAAACCGGACCAAACCGGACCGGTTATAGATCGGAAACTATAGAAAGTAATGGTGCGGTGCGTGTAGGCTGAAGGAGGCCGGAGAGAAGCAGTCTGACCAAAACCGAACCATAGGAGTGAGGAGGAAAAAAACACTGCTTTGAAAGTGTATTCATAATGCAAAAAGGAAAATGAGAAGGAGAGGAGGGTGAAAGCCACAGCTCCACCCTCCTCTCCGGCAATAGCTATCACAAGAATGGAGTTTTCTAGAGAGAATGTGGAGTGTCTCTCTCTAAAAACCAAAAGAAACCAATCAAGGGCCGTCTTTATTGTAATTCATTTAGATGTATATATATAAAGATATATTGCTTCATTTAGTAGATGCTTATCCCATCAATCATGTTGAAGGATGTTAGAAAATGATGTAGTTAACAAATCAAGTGTCTCATTTTGACTAAAACTGTTGTTATTAACCTAAGCATTTGCAATCATATATATATATATATAATATTATATTGGCTATCGAGTCCATCATGATGATAATTTATTGTTATAGCTTCATAACAACAGTACTACCAATAATATGTTACTTTTTTTTTTCCTAAGCAAGCTTGCATATATATTAATCATAAAATATAAGAAAAATAGGGAGAGTCTTTTCCACTATCAATATACATAATACTATTAGAAATGCTAGTTAATGGAATGCTACCAAACTTAGAGTTTGTAGCAGCCCATCGCGCCACTGAGTGCGCAAATCGATTTTGAGATCTATTGATTTTTTTAAAATTCCAATCTTTGTGAGATCTCAAAGAGCTTGCAATATCTTCAGTGAACGGAGCGATTTGCCAAACTGCTTCTTCACTGTTGATGGAAGAAATAACTAACTGGGGACTTCTAGGATGATAGATAGGTAAATAAAATGTTCCACCATTTTGAGAGCCAATTTTGCTGCTAGAGCTTCTGCAACCACCGGAGTTGTAGTTGGATTTTCCTCAGTCCATATTTCAATAATCTCCACTTTTGAGTTCCTGCTTGCTGCTGAGCCTACCGAGAAGGAATTTCTGACAACTGCATCAAAGGAGATACAAATTTGGTTTTGGAGTGGTTTCTACCATAATTTCTCAACTGTGGCATTTTGCTTTTCTTGCCAAGCATGAAGATTTTATTGATATGAGTAGTTCAACTGTTGTGATGCTTGTTGAAGAGAGGGACCTGTATTGTTGTGAACTAAGTCATTCCGAAGCCTCCAAATGAAGTCTATGATCAATATTGCAAAAAGTTTGAACGGTTGTTCGTCTTGTGAATTGAGACTTAACTACTGTTTTGGATTTAAGATGAAGAGGAACCATTCATTCATAGAGTTTAGAGTCAAGGAGGAGAGATTTAATGGTCACTTACTCTGACTCCACAGTATTCTTGAAATGGGTCATTCAATAAAGAGATGTAGAAGGATTTCTTCATTTCCATCACAGAGAGGACAGTTTATGGATGGGATGTAAGAGATGAATCTCTTTAATCTTTCTTTGGTTGGAAAAATATCCCAAAGGATTTTTCATAAAAGTAATTAGTGATGATCATGGATCCTGAAATTCCATATCTTTTTCCAACAGAAGTTTGGGATGGCTGTTCATATAGTGTTTGTCATGTTGGATATAAAATGATAGGCTGATTTAACAGAGAATATCACATCTTGAGTTTTTGCCCAAAAGAAACTGTCCGGTCTTTGTGTTGTAGTGGGGATAATGATTTTTTGAATTTCTAAGACACTGCTTTGTTGGAAGAGAGAATGTAATTTTTTAATATCCCAGGAGTTATTTGTTCTATTTATCAGATCTAAAACCTTGAGGTTTGGTGAAAGGTCTGTTAGGGGTTCTAGAGGAAGAGGTTTGAAATTTTTCAGATTTGGAACCTAAGGATCAAGCCAAGCTCTCACCGAAGAACCATTTGTGATTTTGAAGCACATACATTTTTCCAGCAGGGGCCTCATTTTAAGAATACCTTTCCAGAGACTTGAGTCTGTGGTCTTTGATTGAACATTTGCGAAGGCATTTGATATTAGGTATTTCTTTGAGAGGAGTTTGTGTCATATGCCCACGTTTGGTTGACTCATTTCCTATCCTGTCTTTGCTAATAAAGCAACATACGTTTTCCATTTATCGTAGACCCAAGCCTCCATCTCTTTTTGGTTGGCAGATTGACTTCCATGATTTTAGGCAGAGCTTGTGTTTTTTATCTTTTGTGGTCCCCCACCAGAAAATTTTGAAGCTTTTGTTCAGAGACTTACAGATTGACTTTGGGAGCATGTGCGTTGACATTTGATAAGTGGGGACAATGCTTGCTACTGTTCTTATTAGAATAGATCTACCTACTTGAGATACCAATTTAGAATTCCAACCCTTCTAATCTTTTGTTGATTTTCTCCATCATTTCTTTGTAGTCCTCTTTTTTTGAACGACTAAAAGTGGTTTGGATCCCCAAATATCTCATTTTTTATGGTGATTCTTTGTATGGCAAAGTCTCCAAAATTTTCCTTCTTGCTACAAGACTAGTATTTTGCATGATGTAGATTGAGGATTTGTTCTGATTGATGCATTAGCCTGACCAGTCTTGATATTTTCCTAAGACATTTTTTATGACCTTTGTTGATTTTTCTTTTGCTTTTCCAAAGATAATTAAATCATCTGCAAAGAGAAAGTGAGAAATAGATGGGCCATCTCTACTGATTTTTATACCTTCCAATTGTCTGGTGCTTTTTGATCGTGCTAAGAGTCAGTCCTACGTACAAAGAATGAAGAGAAAACGCAAGATGGGATCACCTTGGTTGAGACCTCTATGAGCTTTGAAAAACCCTGTTGAGGATCCATTAATGAGAATAGAGAACGAGGCTGTAGTAATGCATTCCTTAATGAGGTTTATCCAATTTGAGCTAAAGCCTAATACTTTCATAACAATAAAAAGAGAATTCCATTCAATAAAATCGAAAGTTTTTTCCATATCTATCTTTAAGGCCACCTGACCCTTCTTCCCCTTGTGTTTCTTTAGATGGTGGAACATCTCATGAGCAATAATTGAATTTTCTCTGATATTTCGGCCTGGCACAAAAGCTGTTTAGAAAGGAGAGATGTTACTTGGGAGAGTTCTCTTTAAACGGTTAGCCAGAATCTTTGTGATGATTTTGTAGATAACATTTGTCAAGCTAATTGGCTGGTAATGATTGGGGGAACTTAGGTTTGCTATTTTTGGAATGAGAGCTATGTGTGTATGATTCATTTGTTTCAGAAGTTTTCCACTTTTAAAGAAATTTTGCACAGCTACAATTACCTCCCTCTTAATGATGTGTCAATAATGCTTATAAAAGAGGGCGGTCATTCCATATGGACCTGGGGCATTGTGGTTTGGGATTTGCTTAAGCGCATCATATATTTCTGATTCCATGGGCAAAGCAATTAGGGTATCGTTTTCATCCCTTGAAATGTGATTTTCAAAAAGATTCTCAAGATTTTTTGTATGGGTGTAACTGGTCTGGTTCGGTCCAGTTTTGGATAAAATTTAGGACCGAACCGGTATGTACCGATTTTGTATTTTTAAAAATTGATTACACACCGATTACCCTCCTAAACCGGTATGTCCGATTTTACCGTTTCCGGTTCGATTTTTCGATTTTAATATATTAGATATATTAGTATTACTAATATATTTATCAAAAGAAATATATTGAGAATTTATTAGGTAATAAAATGTATTTAATATATATATATATATATTTTTTATATTTAAAACATATGATCAAATAAATATTCATGTTTAAGATTAAAATGTTATGTTATAAATTATAATATATTATTTCATACATAATTATATATTATATATAAAATATATTATAATTAATAAAAATATATATATTTATAATATGTAAACCAGTCTGGTCCGGTGTTGAAAAACATAAAACCGATTCTGGACTGGATTTGACCGGTTTTTAAAATGAAAGAACCGATTCCAAACCGAACCAGTTGAAAATCGGACCAAACCAACCGGTCCGGGCCGATTTTCCAGTTTGTCGGTTTATTCTTACACCCCTAATTTTCTGGGAAAGTTGGTTTCATGGAGGTGTATATGGATTTGAAATATTCTATGAATTTTGATTCTATCACCTCTTGATCCACTGTCCAAATACTTGAACTTAGCTTGACTGAGTTGATCACATTCCTTCTTCGGCGTATAGTGGTTGACAAATGATAAAACTTTGTGTTCAAGTCTGTTGTAGTGAGCCAATTTATTCTCGACTTTTGCCTCAAGATGATTTCTTCATGCTTTTGCTATTCTTGAAGATTGTGAAGAAGGATGTTCTCTCTTTGTAAATTACAAGGATTTGGCAAGGTGCATTGTAGCTGACTGAGTGCTCCATCTCTATTTGCTGGATATTTGACTGAATTCTCCCAAAGTGGTTTTTATTCCAGAGCTTGAGTATTTTTTTTGTTTCCTTGATCTTGTTGCATAGGATAAAAGCTAGATTGCCATTGAAAATTTGGTTCCATGCATCTTGGATAATAACATTGCTTAGAGGTTCTCGGGTCCAAAATTTCTCAAATTTAAAAGGGGAAGCATTTTTCCTTATCTTCATTGTATTGAATGGAAGAGGCTTATGATTAGAAGTTGAAGATATTAAGTGTTGAATAGAGGCATTTAGGAAGAGCGTAATCCAAGTGACATTAGCTATTCCACTATCTAACCGCTCTCGGATCATCACATTCCCTTGTCGATTATTAGTCCAAGTAAAGGTTGGTCCCATGAAGCCTGTATTGATTAAGCCATGAGAGTCCATCAGGCTTTCTAATCCCCCTATAGAAGAAGAAGTGACTGGCCTATCCCCCACTTTGTCTGTTTGACTAAATAGATCATTGAAATCTCCGATACAAAGCCAAGGACCTAGGAAAGATTGATAAGTTGATTCCAAATGTGACCAAAATTTAGCCTTATGTTTTCATTGAGCAGGTGCATACAACCAAGAATGATTAGGAGGATCAGAGTAAGCCAAAATAGAAATGGCATTTTCATTAACATGCATCGGTTTGATATCCACCCCCAGTCGCTATAAAAACAAAAGGCCTCCATTTTTTCCAGAGGCGGGGGAATTTATAAAAAGTTGGAAACCTAGTCTATTCACAATAGTAGAGGAGTTTTTACTACACACCATAGTTTCCAACAAAAATATAATATCCGAACTATATTTAGCTATATAGGTCCTTATATTTCTGATTGCTTTTGGGCAGGCTAGACCTCTGCAATTCCATATCAGTGCCTCATGGAAGATTTGGAGGCATGATTGAGCCCGCCTCATCAGCTTTTTTTGTTTCCTCAGTTGAAGATGCTTGTGTAGACCTACTATAAGGTTTTGTTCTTGCTGTTCCTTTGGCTTTTCTTTCTTTTCCACTAATTTTCTTATTGATTGATAAGAGCATGAGTGCTGCATCTTTTTCTTCATTGCCTCTGTTAGATTTTTTGCCATCTGCCTCTGAATTTTTTTGAATTTTATGTTTTGGGAGATGAAATTCTTCAGCCTCTAGAGGCAGCCTTTTTGACGAAGATTCAATTTCTAAAAATGGAATCAAGGTGACTGAACTCTTTGCTGACCCAACTGTATTTTTTGAGAAAAATCCTTGTAGGGGTTTCGGTCGTTGGCTTTCCTGAGTAAGAAGAACTGGCTGGTATGTAATTGAGGGTGTGAAGTGTATGGCTTTTGATTTTTGCTGTAAGGGATTTAGAGCATTAAAAGGTGGGCCCGACTTCCACTTCTACTCCCTTTGCTGGTGGACTAGAGGCTAACTAACTTCAAATATTTGACCCATTAAGCTGTCGGGTGCTGGTTCAATAAAGTGTATATCTTCAAGTAGTTTTTCCTTCAGTGGGGGCCCATACAGATTGATCTACATGGGGTTAATGCTCGAAACTTCTTCTTGCAGTTGTGTCCAACGTGATGTTCATGTTTCTGAGTTCAAAATTGAGTAGGATAGAATAGTTTGTTGTGCCGTATCTTGCTTTTTGCTGTACATATCCCGGATTTCCTTGTGATGTGAGGTGAGGCTTCCTTGAATGACCGGTTGTAAGGGTTTAGGTGGATGGAATTTATTACTCCTATTGAAAGTTTCTTCTCTGATTGTTGGGATGGCATTTAACATTGGAAAGTTACTATATTCTACAGTAGTTGAGTTCATCTCCACCTTTGGATAAACCGGTTTTTTCTAGGGGTGTAAAAAAGACCCGGAAAACCAGAAAACCGGACCGGACCGGACCCATTTTTCCGGTTTTGGACCGGTCCGGTCCGGAACCGGTTTTATAAATAGGAAACCGGGAGAAACCGGTTCCGGTTCCGCTTAATTTGGGACCGGACCGGACCGGTACTGTTTATATATTTATTAATTTTATATATAAAATGTGTTATATTATATATAATAATATAAATTATAATTATATATAAGATAATGTTATTATAATTTATAAAATAAATGTTTAATCTTAGACATAAAAATTTAATTCATCATATGCTTTAAATTTATAATATTATAAATATATATTATTAATAACATTTTATCATAACAAGTAAGAACTAAGAAGGAAAAAAAATTACTCATATAGTCAAATATTATTACTAAATTTTGAATCTTTGATGACCTAATAAGCTTAAAGCTCTCAATTTTTTTTTTTTGATAAGTACATGAGGTATTAGTAGATATATATAAATTATATATATTAGTATATAATTTATATTTTTACAATTTACATTTTATGACCTAATACTAAATACTAATAGTCTAATATTATATTATTAATTTACTATTAATATTATACTTTCAGTCTATGTATAAACTATAATAAACTAATACAAAATTAATTACTATA